>VMBQ01003313.1:96214-285886 GCA_007657795.1 Dreissena rostriformis
CGGCCCCACCCCAACCCCCATAACTTTTGACCCAGGGGTCAGATCAAAATTCCAAATAGTGCAGGGTCGCACATATGCTCATAGCTACCATGTGTGTAAGTTTCAAGGTTCTAGTGCTAATAGTGTAGGAGGAGATATTGGCCAGGACGGACGGACGGACAGACGGACGGCGGAGATCACCACAATATCCCCACCTTTTTTTCAAAAAGTGTGGGGATAATAACAAGCGGTGCCTACCCAAAACCATCTAGACATTAGATGTCTCATATAAAATCCATATAGACTGAACATAGTGGTTCACAATTAGGGTTTCTACCCTGCGCCATCTTAATACAAGATGTTTCCTGGACAATTCGTGCTCATATATGTTTAAACAATATTGGTTCCGTTTAATCGCTTGAAGTTTGAAATTTGATAAACGGCAACGTGATATTAAATAATCTATGGTTGCGCAATCGGAAATTATTTAATGCGCATGTTCGCAAAAGCGAAACTGGAAGTCTGCGTTTAAGGAAATAAGGTAAACAAATTTAAGTTATTTAATGTTTATTGTTGATATAAGATATACGTCAATATAGGATGGTGATTAATATATTAATGTTTATAAAAGCATAAAGCGTGTTTGTATTCCTACGCCTCAAATGTGGTGTTTGTCATAATTTGTGTAGTTAAGTTAATCAAATATAACAGGTTCAATATTTTCAGAAAATGATTACCAGTCATAAGGCTTGAAACGAGAACAGGAAGTATATATGAATACGATAGTATTTTAAGTAATAATAGATCTAGAAAGCTTTTAGTGCAAATATAATAAATTGAAACGTAACGCCATACATATTTAAGCGTTATATGAATGGCATGTTAAATCGATCTAAATCTCACTCACGCACTCAATCAATCGATTCGTCTCTGAAACAATAACATGTTGATCAACGGAGCTAAAATGTATTTTTCAAAATAAACAATTAAAGATTCTTCTCTAAAACAACACCGGTCAGGGCTTCAATATATGGCGTGCAGCATCATATTGTTGTTATCTCTTGAGTTTGTTCAAATCATATCCTGGTGTCAAAATTGTCCACGCCACAGATCATCTAATTCTACAGACTACAGGAAAAAGCGCATGAGTTTATTGCATGCGGTGTGTTAACACCAAGTACGAATAACACTGTTATACACTTACGACTGTCAGCTACCAGCATAAGACCAGACCATCAAACACAAACTAATGCAATGTAACAATGTGCCTTTCCTTTGCCATAATCGTCAAGTGAAAATTTCCTGCTTTCGGTTTGAAAACGGTTTTATCAAGTTTTTGTTCTGAGTATTTCTCCTCAAAAGGAACGCAACTTGATGTCGATTTGAATAGGTATTGTCTTTGTTTCGATGTATCATGTTGATTTAACTCGATTTCATAGACATACGTGGGATATATATTTGTGTACATGGTTTTGCCTTAACTAACAATAACGTTGAACTAAACATATGTACTCATAAAAGCTCAAAGCATTCAAGAAACAATTTTAGAAGCCGTGTATGCCCTTTTAAATGCAAATAGTGTTGTTTCAGACGTGTTTTAACCGCGCTAAGGCAATTTTGTATTTACAACGATAGAAATTTGATAAACGATTACGCGATATTAAATAAGTTGTTATTGCGCAAAAGGAAGTGATTCAATGGGCATGTATTCAAAAGCGAAACTGAATATGGCTGTATCGGGTAAACAAACTTTAGTACTTTCCCATGAACTGGTGATATAATATATTAGTAAATAGAGGTATGGTGATGAACATATGATTGTACTGAATTTATGTAAAGTTTATGTGTATTTACACGTCTCAAATGTTGTATGTTTCTTAATTGCAGTTGCTTTGCTAACACAAATAACAGGTTCAACGTTTTCAGAAAATGGTTATCATTTATAATGCTTGGAACGAGAATATGAAGCTTCTTCGTATAAAGGATGTTTACAGATATTTAAAGCCACACACCTTATTTGGCATAGTAAATTTAAGTATAAATAAGTAACATATTTTATCTATGGCAAATAGAATATATCTGGTGGTAACAAGGTAGAAATCCGTCTTTTTTTGCGCTTTAAAACTTAAAATTAATTGGTTTTGTCGAAATGGACGTATACGTTTATAAATCCTACTTTCGGTTTTAAAAGCGGTACCGTTTAAAAACAATGACTTGCTAACTAGGATTTATAATTAATTATCTATGCCAATTAGAATATATCTGGTGGTAACAAGGTAGAAATCCGTCTTTTTTGAGCTTTCAAACTTAAAAATAATCGCTTTTTTGTCGAAATGGACGTAAACGTATAGAAATCCTACTTTCGTTTTTAAAAGAGGTACCGTTTGAAAATAATCAATTACTTACTAACTAGGCTTTAGATTTAATTTTGACTATGTTAATTAGAATAAATTTGGTGGTGACAAAGGTAGAAATCCGTCTTTTTTGCTCTTTAAAACTTAAAAAATAATCGCGTTTGTCAAAATGAACGTATACGTACAGAAATCCTACTTTCGGTTTTAAAAGCGGTACCGTTTGAAAAATAATAAATTACTTGCTAACTAGGCTATATATTTAATAACAATTTCGCACACTTAAAAATTGCATCTGTATGTATTGATTAACATTTATTTCATTTCAAGGTGTGTGGTTTTAAATAATTGTCGCCCTAGAAAGTTGTAGGGGTTAACGATTTAAATTGAACCGAAACATACATTTTTTAATAATAAATATAGGCACTGAGCATTGCAAAATTATTGTTGATCGTTTTATCATATAATGGATTTTCCTTAACGATATCGACTCTATTTTAAAATATTGTTCGAAAATTAAACAATCTACGAGGTGCGAAATGTCAAGTGTTGATGTTGCAATACTACAATATATAATTTGATATAGTAAATAAGAACACGAAAATAAAGAAATTCGAAAAAAATGACTTACATACCGTTTTGAACAGAATACTAGATATTTTGTGCAAGCTATTGTTTTCTTTAATATAGGAAAGTTTTGTTAACTATAGAATGGTTTCAGAATGTCTACATTTATATCTTATAATTGTTCACACAACTGTGGTGCTGACATCTTTGTGTATCGGTTTGAATAAAAAGCAAAACGAATTGAAACGAACATCTTTCAACACATCACACATAAGCGTTTTTAATTTATCTCGACTACATAATTTTATATAATAATGGCGATTTTTCAAACATGAGAGATTCAAATATCAGTACATAAACATCTCTTACACGTCTGTGCAAATATATATTATTACACAAATCGCGAACTATAAACTAAACAAGATATTCGTATAGAGATCCAAATACATATGTTTTGCCAATCTATATGTTAGTATTATTCAGGCGCAATCACTTATCACTCTCAAACTTCGTCAGCAACTTACACTGTCACTCAATCAAGTTAAATTTACCCACCCGCTGAATACTTTCTCCCTCAATCAATCGATTCGTCTCTCAGACACGTATGGAGTTACTCTCTGGCTCATTGATGCATTAACTTTATTAAGCACTCGATCATTTACTCTATCAACCACCCGGAGATTAAATGTCACGAGCTACATTCCAGTGCAAACCAATTCCTCACTTCTGTAAATAGTTTTACAATATAGGATTTAATGTATTATGTCATATTTAACCAGTTAAGCACACACCAATGGCAGCTTATTATTATATCTTTAAAAGTCAATTAACAATTGTTGTAAATGATAACGAACCTTTACTGATTTCACCAGATAGTAGGACACACACTTTGTAACACGCAAATGTACTTCTCAAACTTGTAAACGTTTATTTAAATGTTACTTTAACGTTCACCATATTGGTTTATATATGTTTGCTTTTGCTACGATAGAAAATGACAGGACCGTTGCCTGATAAATAAATGGATCAGCTGGAGTCATGGATTGGTACCGGACCCAAGATCTTCACTCTTCTCTACAAGATAACAAGGGACGGGTGCAACTCGACAACTTTCCACCAGCTATGTGACAACCAGGGACCTACCGTAACTGTTCTGTACAACCAACATGACTCGGTCTATGGGGGATATCTTAATGTCCACTGGAACAGTAGTAACATTTGGACGCAAGATGCCAATGCCTTTTTGTTTCAACTGAGGTATTCAGGAAGCGATAAATGTACCAAATTTCCTATTAATGATACAACATCTGCGTTTTACGGAAATCCACCATATGGACCTGTGTTTGGTAAAGGGCACGATCTCTGGGCATTCAGCAACACAGTCAACAACTCTGGTGGCTATTTCGCTTTAAATGGTAACATGACATTTTCAAGTTACAACAATCAAGGTCTCACTGTTGATCAAATCAACAATGGCAACATGAACGTCACTGAGCTAGAGGTTTACAGTGTTACAGGTAAATATTCGTGTTCTTCGAAAAATGTCAATGTATTATTAAAGCCGGCCGAGTTGATATTGGTATATTTTTCCATTTTTGTTATGTGTCTCAAAAAAGTGATTATGAGTCAAAATGTGATGGTATTTATGTCAGATGTGCGGAAAATTTGGTCAAAATCAGTCAAGAAATGCCCAAATTCAGTACAAAGATAAGGCTTTTCAATTTCTGTCCATGGACAGAAATGATCTAATTTTTAACAAGCGCGGGTCACATGTAAAACCACGTGATCATTGCATCATTGTTTACAACGTCATTTGCCATGAAGAAACCGTGTAATTTAGTAGTTCTTCTTTGTTTTGAAAAGCGCAGAAGTGGAAATCACGCATTCTATACATTGATGGTGACGTCACTACGTTGTTGTCAATAAGACCGGCGTGTACACAATGGAAATCACGTGAAATTGGCACTCACGTGACCCAAAGTATGCTTACGTCACTGGTTAATAATAGTCTTGAGGATTCAGTTATGTACATGATTAGGTTTCGTATTTGTGATGCTTTTGGGACTTTTTGGAACAATTTTTGCGAAAATCAGTATGGAAGAGTTAAGCTTTTGAATGCATCTGACGAATACTGATACATTTTGGTCAGTTGAGAAAACCAAATTGTTTTGAGAAATATCAACTCGGCTGGCTTTAATGACGAATTGTCATTACCATAACATATTTGATCATAGGAAATGTATACAGATGTTTCATTAACTTTTAGTTTACCTTAAGTTTAAGGCATTAGTGCCAACATGAACTGCACATGCGCAGTGTTTTTTTAATACCAAACCTGTTGTTTTGACATTTATCTTTAACATGGTAAGGTTTAATATTAACTACAAACATGTAAAAAAACTAAAGGAAAAACATGTTTTAGTGTTATTTGAGTACCTTTTACAATGCATTGTTAAAGATATGCAGTGTAGGCAATATTTTGTGTTTATGCCCCGGTAGGGATGCATATAGCAGTTGAACTGTAAGTCCGTCTGTCCGTCCGTCTGTCCGATCGTCCGAAAACTTTGACGTTTGGCATAACTTTTGCAATATTGAAGATAGCAACTTGATATTTGGCATTCATGTGTATCTCATGGAGCTGCACATTTAGAATGGTGAAAGGTCAAGGTCAATGTCATCCTTAAAGGTCGAAGGTCAATTATACAATCCAAGGGAAGTAATAAGCTTTAAAGGGTAGATAATTTCTTAACCTGCCAAATGATATATTGAAATGTTATTTGAAAGCGGCGCAATAGGTGGCATTGTGTTTCTGACAAACACATCTCTTGTTCTATTATGACTTTCATTAAAAACCAACGAATTTAATTTGAAATTAATCCTAAACTGTGTTGTTACAAGCGAAATTTGTATTGTTTTTTAGCTCACCTGATTGCTCTGGTGAGCTTTTGGGTTCGGTCATTGTCCGTCTTCCGTCCGTCAGTCCACATTTGGTTTGTAAACACTCTAGAGGCCACATTTCTTGTCCGATCTTCATGAAACTTGGTAAGAAGATTTGTCCCAATGATAACTCGATCGAGTTTGAAACTGGATCATACTTGGTAAAAAAATAGGTCACAAGGTCAAAAGAAAAGAAAAACATTGTACACACTGTAGAAGTCACATTTCATTGTTTTCTTATTTGGCTATAGAGAAACATTGTGAACAATCTAGAAGTCACAAGTTTTGCACAATCATCATGAAACTTGGTCAAAACATTGGTTATATTGATATCTTGGACGAGTTTAAAAATAGTCCAGATCGGTGAAAAAACATGGCCACCAAGGGGCGGGGCAGTTTTCTCTATAAGTATTTAGTAAAAACATGTGAACACTCTAGAAGTCACATTTTTGGTCTAATCTTCATGAAATTTGGTCAAAACATTTTTTCCTAGATGCGTGAGTTAAGTAGAAAAAAGGTTCCGGTCCGTTGAAAAACATGGCCGCCAGGGGGGCGGGGCAGTTTTTCTTGTATTTTATAGTAAAAAAGGCTTGTGAGCAGTCAAAAAGTCACATTCTTTGCCCAATCATCACGAAACTTGGTAAAAACATTAGGTGTATTTATATCTCATATGAGTTTGAAAATGGTCTCGATCGTTAAAAAGACATGGCAGCCAGGGGGGGGAGCAGTTTTCCTTATATGACTATAGAGAAACCGTGTGAACACTCTAGAAGTCACTTGTTTTGCCTAATCATCGTGAAACGTAGTCAAGACATTGGTTTTATTGATATCTCGGACAAGGTGGAAAATGGCTCAGATCGTGAAAAAAACACACTTTTATGCTCACCTGATTGATCAGGTGATGTTTTAGGATCGGTCTTTGTCCGTCGTCCGTCCGTCAGTGCACATTGGGTTTGCAAACACTCTAGCATTCACATTTCTTGAGCATTCTTTATCAAAGGTGCTATATGGCCACAAGATCTCAGTCAAGTTTGATAATGGGCAGAATCGCATTATAAATGCAAGAATTATTGTCCTAAGATAGTCAAAACTTTCATTATATTATACACAATCCTTGTAAACACTCCAGAGGTCACAAATTTGTTTCAGATTTTATGAATCATGGTCATAATATTTATTTTTGTAAGCGAAGTTAGATGTGTGGTAATGAGGTGTTAAACTGAAGGTCACCAGGTTAAATCTTACAAAAACCTCGTTAACACTCCTTACGTCAGAGTTTTGGTTCAATAATGATGGAACTTGACCAGGATGTTTGTCTGGACAATATCTTGGCCAAGTTTGACGTTTGGTTATGTGGGAACAAAACCTAGTTCATTGGGTCTAATCTTACAAAAACCTTGTTAACACACTAGAGGCCATAGTTTTGGTCCAATAATGATGATACTTGACCAGGATGTTTTTCTTGATGATATCCAAGCAAAGTTTGACATTGGGTCATGTGGGGTCAAAATCTTGGTCACGAGGTCCAAATCTTACAAAAACCTTGTAAACACTCAAGTGCCCATACTGTTTGATTTAATAATGATGATACTTTAGGAGGAAGTTTGTTAGGGCAATATTTAGACAAAGTTTAACATTTGGGTCACGTGGGATCAAAATCTAGATCACCAGGTCAAAGCTTGAACAACCTTGTTATTACATCTCCAAGTCAGGTTCAGGTGAGCAATATATAGGGCCATCATGGCCAACTTGTTTCTCGGTTATTTTTAATTAAGAACATCCGATGATGTATACAATTATTTTCATTTGTTAAAATGTGTGTTTATCTTTACAATACAAGTGAACAGTTCTAAGCACACTGATAATGCAGTTATCAAAGATCCACATTATGTTCTGTTTGTTATAACTGACGATGTTCAGTCGGGCAGCGGAAGAAGACTCTATCACAACCATGGAGAAGAATTCCTGAATGGAATGAAAAGGTGAAGAGCATTCCATATTTTAGCATTGTTTTGATAACTGTTTATTAAGCTACTAAAACCCAAATCTAATTGTAGTAAACAATACATCTATTAGTATGAGTCCACTTACGTGTTTCTTTCAAATTTTGCTTAAAAAGGTACGCACATGTTATCATACTGGCATCATGATTATTAACAGATCGAACGATCCATCAACATCTATTAATGTTAAACATGTTTGTTCTTATAAATATAAGTTGTCTGAATTTAAGTTTCTTGAATCGCTTACCGAGAACATCGTATCGTTCAAACCATCCGGCGAGTTTGGACTGTCAGATGTCCGCATCCTGATGCTGGGTCCAGTGGGGACGGGCAAGTCCAGCTTCTACAACACCATCAACTCGGTGTTCAAGGGTCGTATCTCTCAAAGTGCCCTCTGCGGGATAGCTACCAATGGCATTACACTTGCGGTAGGTCGACAATTCACACTAGAGTTAAAGGAACTGTTTTTTAAATTAACATAATCTAAATCATATACAGCGTTAAAAACGCAGTACTCGATAAAATTTATATTTACTGTCTTGCCTAAAGCTGTAAGAAAGCGGCATTATTATTGGTTGGCCGTATTTAAAAGCATGGCTCTGATTGGTTATCTCTGTCACGTCCGCGCAAAAGCAAGTAGGTCAATCCGTTTNACACGTGGTTTGGAGGTTACTCAAGGTGTTGACATTCTGGAGTGTAACTACCTGCTGGATGGAAATATTCCTGATCATTACGAATTATTTTCTGATTTCAACTATAATTTTACATTTATTCAATTTAAAATGCCTCATATAATTAGAAGTTATAATTTGTTTTGTTTTTTACTTAGGCAACTGTTCAACAACTCAAAATGTTTATTTGCAGTACGCTATCATATTTTCAAACGACTACACATTATGCGTTGAGGTATGCAAAAAAAAAACATTTATGCCTAGTGGACTATTCCTATCCTTCTAAATTGGATCAATTTATTTCCATAATTAGGGATGTCGCGTATATTTATTTCTATATTTAGAATATTTCTTTCAGAAATTCCTTTAAGCAAACGGCGCAGACCCTCATCTGGGTCTACGCTGTTTGCCAAGGCCTTTTTTTCTAGACGCTAGGCATAAATGGGTTATGAGTATATGGTGTTCTCAGAATAACGAGCAGTCAAGTGTGTTGTGTAAAGGCATGTCGCACGAGAGGCGCATACTAAATATTGCATTTATTAGAAACCTGCATATAATTTTAATAACGAAACATATCAATTACGATTACATGTCATGAAAACAGTCTGTTATCGCGGCAAAACGATACTTGCCGAAGTCGACATAACGTGTATATTGAAATGAAATAAAAGTATGGCGTCAAATCTGATACCGAAAAGAATACGACCTTTACATATTTGGTTTCTAGAACTTGAGTATTGATACAATATGCAATATTTGTATACTTGACAGTTCAACCCAGCCGCTTCAATCAGCCCAGACAATCCCGGGTTTGTGCATCATCCGAAAATTGCTGAAAAGATCCACTGCGTTCTGTTTGTGTTCGACGCTAAATCTGTTAACGACATACCACCGAAATTGTTAGAACAGATGCAGTTTCCAGCGGCTTATGATTCGGAAAGGTTTAATGTTTATATAAGCTGTCTGCACATTATTTGCATTGTGTCCGATTAAAATGACGATTTGCACTCTTAAGTTATTAAGTTCCATAATAACTTTACGTGTGTAAAATTGTTTCGGATTAAATTAAATTTTCAGACTGGAGGCAATACTATATCTATTCATGTATTCCTTCAAATAATTTTTCGAGTTCTCATTCAAATATATGAACTCGATCCGGATTCATATAAAAAGGAGTGGTAATGAGTAATACTGTTAGATTTACATGAAACTTACATTCGATGATTACTTTTGATATAACATTGGATTAAAGCTTCTAGTCATTTTGACAAGTGAACTTCTGTTATATCGTATGGCAGATTTTAATGAAAATTTATACACTTACTTGAGCAATTGTATTTGACGTCTGGATTCGATAACAATTAACATGATCATATTCAATAAAATGTTTTCTTTTAATCATGCTTTATTCTGTTATTTAATTTCATCGAACTTTTCACACTGCATACAAAAAAAAGAAGTTTAATTGTCTGAACTATTTTTTTCTGTAATCAAATACAAGAATTTCGAGATATAGCTATCCTGGATAAAACAGAGTACATCTAGTTGTGCAAAGATCTTCAATGGGACAGTGATTTGAGATTTTGAATAATTAAGGCAATACATTCAAGGTCAATTCTTTACTTTTACTGCAATTTTAAAATAGAGAAACTAATTATTTAACCTTGAAATCTTCGTCACAACAATATGGTTACGTGTTGATCATATTTAGTAATAGCTCAAGTTGTTTTTATAACAGTATTGGAAACACAATCGACTTTGTAGGAATTCCACAAGCCGTCCTGCTTACCAAAATTGACTTGGCCTGTCGGGATGTTGCCAGAGAAACATCCAACGTTTTCACAAGCGAGAAAATTGAAGCCGCTGTGAACAAGGTATCCGGCCTTCTCGGGTTGCCTAGACACAACATACTTCCGGTGAAGAATTACGAGAATGAGATGCAGCTGGATGACAACATTAGCATCCTGGCGTTGCTGGCACTGCGTCAGCTACTGAACTTTGCAGATGATTACATTCAGGTCCTTCATAACAAAAGGAAAGCTTGCGATGTTTGTAACAAGAAGCTGGATCAACGAGATTCATTAGAAAAAGGCAGTGACCAAGAATAATAGAAGACACCGCTTTGCTTTTTTCCAATTATTACAAACTGAATATAAATGTGTATATATTTTTTCTTAAACTATTAAATCGGATACTAAATTTTAGGTTGAAACAACGGAAAGTGTATATTCGTGACGGCTTCGAGTTATCTGATGCAAATTCTTAAATATCTACTAACATAATAATGTAATATGTCTAATATTGATCGGTATGTAAACAAACGACCTTTTTATGATATGTGCTTTAATTCTTAACATAAGTTAACATATGTTATGTATATTACCTAGTNCTCTTTCATGTGTTGCACTGTCTAAATAGTATACTTACCCGAAAGTTAAAAAGTTAACAATTCTTTTCATTTTACACTTAGTATGTAAATATTAAAGGTCTTTTGTCATGAATCATATTTTCTTGTGTAGTGTTATGCAATGTAATATAAAGCAAACGTATAATATTGGTTGTAACGCATTAATATCAACACAATTAATATTTTAACCCTTAAGAGTATACTACATGCAGGAAAGTTTTCAGATGATTTTTTTAAATAGATTTTTCAGATGATTTTGATAAATAGTTCAATTATGAAAACCAGTTATGTAGCAAAACATAAGACATTTGCTTCAAAATACGTGTTTATATTTAAGCCTTTTTTGTATAGTAAAGGTCTTTACTTTACCATCCTAAATTCTTTGTATTATGATTTTGATTTTTCAATTCTATCTTATGGATAAATTTATTTGTATTGCATACGCATCTTTTTCATCTCTGAAATGATTGTGTTTCTTTTCATTCGTACTTGTTTGCTGCTTAAAATAAAATGGGTTGGAAAAAAAGCAATAGTATACTTTACAATTAATACGTAATTCGAGTGTATGAACTTAATTAAAAAACTTTACAGTACTAAATAGGAGTGGGCAAGTATTTATATAATAAAAGGTTAAACAACTATCTTATGATGAATAGTCCAGAGTGGAAGCTTGGTGTAGATGTATGAAATGTTAGGCGCCAAATGTGGTAATACATTTAAGGTATCAATAACACATGTAGTGTAATGAATGTAAATTAATGGATTAAAACAAATCATTGTTATTAATATAATTATAACTATATTAAATCAGTAGCTATTAATTTTTCTTCTGATTGAACGGTCAACTGCCGTATGAGTCCAGTATACTTAACGAAGAAAGCTATTTCACCTGTGTTAAGCGATTACAAGGCAATCGATATGAGACGTTTGTCTCGGAGATCTTACGTCATAGCGTCTACTGTGTGTTTATTGTACGGGTCAATAATCTGATTGCGTAAACCTCTGTTTGATTGTAAATGCGACCCACGCTGAGGAAACAAATACTTTGGTGTACGAACATCTAAGTTCGTGCTAGAAAGTTTCTTCGACGCCATTATGACAACTTTATATTTAATTTAATACTAGGAAAGTAAACTGCAAATCGTTAAGGATGATTTATTATATTAATTTACATTTAATTATTTGAACTATTAACTTCTTTGATTGGTTACTATTAAGTAATGCTATTTGATTGGAGTCTATGTTATTCAAAGTTTTATATTTGTTCATGTGAAGGTTTACAGCCATTTAAAATAATATTCTCTTATTTTTATAGTGTAGAGAATAATCATCAACAGTAATACAGTTGCGTGTACTATAATATCTTACTAGTGTATTTCCCGAATCCGTAACACTAGGGTGTTGAGATGGTTCTCTTAAATATGATAATTAAAGGAAAATCTTGAAACATGTTTGTACAACTATTTATTTTCCTGTGCCCGCGAAAATATCAGCGGGACAACATTTTATAAAAAAATATGAAAACAATATTTTACTCAGTGTGTATACAGCTTTTTTTTTATAAATACGCAGTTACATGTATGAATATAAAACAACGTTATGTATTAGCCGTAAAAATGCAAATATATTGGTCCAGACATGTTTATAAAGAACACACGAAACTTGTCTTGTTTAAACGAATCGCTTGAAGTTTGAAATTTGACACACGACAACGTGATATAAAATAAGCTATGGTCGCACAATCGGAAGTTTTTCAATGCGCATGTATGCAAAAGCGAAACTGACAGTCTTAAATAAAGGGAATAAGGTAAACACATTTAAATTGCTTCACATTTACTGTTTATTTTACATGTAAGTGAATATAGGATGGGAATGAATATTTTTTAATGTATACAATTAATATCAAGTGTGTTTGTATTCACACGTCTCAAATGTGGTGTGTGTCATACTTGTTGTTTTTATTTTGTTTATCAAATATAACAGGTTCAACATTTTCAGAAAATGATTACCATTCATTAGCCATGATACGAGAATAGGAAGCATATATGAATACAATATTGTTTTTAAGTAATTTTAGACCTAAAAAGATTTAAGGGCGAACATGAAGAATTAAAACGAAACATGCATTGTATAGTTATATTATGTTTGAATATCGGCAATTAGCATAGCAAAATATGTCGACATCATTTTATCATATATCGGATTTACTGCAAGAATACTGACTCTCTGCTTAATAATAAAAAAGACAAATCGCAACAAATAACACTTCTTATAAATGTATCACAAACCGATTCGTGCGGAAACAACTTTTTTTGCAAGTTATTGTAGATTTTCTTACATGAAAAGTTTGTTCATAATACATTGTTTAATTTTGACATTCATTAATTTTTTACACAAGCTTTGGTTATGATAGTTAAGAATCTGTTTTGCAACGGTTTTAATCACAAGAAAACGAAATACGATAAACACATTTTTAAACATATTTCACAAACGCTTTTCCAATTAATCAAGACCATGTATTGTCATACAATGATTTAAATACGATAAATCAAACACGAGGGATCCCAAAACCATTGCATAAACAATGTGTAAAATTATATACAAGCATCGCATTGTGCTACGATTTAATAAAAATTGCAATAAAGTTGTACATATGGAGATAATATGACAGGTTTTGCCAACAACTATGCAAATATTATTCAGCACGAAAAATAAATTGTTCTCAATCGCCGTCATACGATCACTAAATAAGGTTAACATCTACTCAGGCGATAAGTAATTTAAGCGTTATATGAATCGCATGTTATATTGATCACAATCTCACTCGCCCAATCTATTGCTTTGCCTCACAAACACAAACTAACGTTGGCATTCACTCAGTGACACAAAGACCCATAATGTTAAATAAGCAGTCGTTTAATACCTCTATTATTCACCGAGAGATGACATTAACCGAGCTAAATTTAACTGCATATGAACTATTCACTACCTTAAATAGCTGTAAAATATAGGATTACATGTCCTTGTGCATACTTTAGTAAAAAAAACGTGTTTAACTAACGGCAGCTTATGTTGATATCGATAAAATGCACATAACAATTGCTTTCAATATTAACGAATCTTTAACTGAATCAAACACGTTGTAACGGGCGTAAATACTTATCAAACATGTACAGGTATACATAACAAGTAAATGAACTTGCAACAAAATGTATAACAAAACAAAATTACAAATAAATTGTTTTGGGTGTTTTAATATTATATTGTCTTCAGTTTTAATAGAGAATGACAGAGCAGTTGACTTATAAGCACATGGATCAGCTGGAGTCCTGGATTGGAACGGGGCCCAAGTTCTTCACCCTGCTTTACAAAATAACCACTGATGGGTGTAATGCTACAACATTCCACCAGAAGTGTGACAACAAGGGACCCACAGTGACAGTTCTGTACAACCGGCATGGCTCGGTGTTTGGGGGATATGGAAGTGCGAGCTGGAACAGCAGCGGCGACTCATGTATTAAAGATACAAACGGCGGCTCATTTATAAAAGATAAAGACGCTTTCCTGTTTCAACTGAAATATTCAGGCAGCGACCATTTCATAAAGTTTTCAGTAACAAATCCAGACAATGCAATGTATGCATCACCTTCATTCGGACCTATATTCGGCGGTGGATACGATCTGATTACATTCAGAGGCACAGTCAACAACTCTGGTGGATATTTCGATTTAAACGGCTCTGTGAACATCGGTAACAGCTTCAACAATCACGGTCTAACTTTCGACCAAGTTAACAATGGAAACATGCAAGTCACCGAGTTAGACGTTTACAGTGTGACAGGTACAAGTAATTGTTGTTTATAATTGCAAATGCCTCTTCATCATAAATTTACATTCTCGTGTAAATAGGCATGCATCATTTAAAGTAAAGATATTATACTTTAGATTGTTAAGCTTGAATTATTCGTATGAAGTGTCGTAATCAAGTACTCGGATGTATTTTAAAATTATTTTTAATACATGTCAATATATGAAAATTGAAACTCCGGACACTTGTCAGGAGTGTTTGAAAATGCACTTGTGATACTAAAACACATTTATTAAACAAAGAAATATAGGCGTTTGAAAGTATATTTTATATTCCTTTTTATCACATCATCAGACCTGCATTGTCGAAATTAACCACTGTGTAATATATTTTCGCTTATTTCGGCAATGCTGAAATAAAGCTGTCACGCGCGGCGGACTTCTAAATTTAGTATAAAAGACACGCTTACCTCAATGGCAACGTTAATCCAATGCTTAAATCAATACAGTTACAACGATATACACTTCCAGTGTCTTTTCTTAAGGTGTTATGCATGACAAACACACAGTACCGAAATACGTTTTGGATTCGTTCGATGCTTCAAACAAATATTTTACTGTTAAAAATCCACCACGTCCATATTGTCCAAAAATGTTTCGTCAGAGAAATGTCGTCACACAAGATACGTCATAAATTGCGTAATCAAGTGATAAAAATAAAATACGGATAGCTGGTTCGGTAATATATTTTTAAAGAAATAATTGACGACTAAGACAATTGATGGGATAAATCGAATACTAGGTCGGTGACGAATAAAGCGAAGTTCATTTTGCTCGGCCCGAAAATCTGAACCACTCACCAAGGATAGTGGTTCAGATTTTCTTAGCCTAGCAAAATAAACTTCGCTTTATTCGGCACCGACCTAGTATTTTCTATTTATTCGCACGTTTACAAACGGGGCATATTATGGGGACGTCTTTATCCGCTCATTAATTAAATTGGTTTTTAAATCTGATAATCATGCAGTTTGGTGGTAATGTTTGTGGGCATAACATCTGGATCCAATTCAATAATCAGCCAGAATTCTTGAAGCACGTTTGAATTACGTCCTTTGAATTATAATAAATGGCCAAAACAAGGTGTGTCCATTCCTTTACTCAAATCCTTTTAATCGGATAATCCTTAAACTTGTTTATAATGTTGTATTACATATCGTCTAAGCAATGTATAAATAAATTCCCAGATCGCCTGAGGCACTTAAATCTATTCGATTTGAATGTTAATTGATTGGCAATAACAACCTTGTCCGTTCTCTAATTGTTTAAATCGGATCTTTATAAAAGCGGGTGTTAATATTTGTGGGCAAAACAGTTGCGTCAAGTTCAATAAACAGCCATATCTGCGTAAACACTTCTCAAGTGTGGCCCCTGGATAATAAAAATGGCAAAATCAACATTGTTCGCACTCTTACTCAAAAAGGTTAAATCGTTTTATTATAAAACATGGTGGCAAGTTTTGTGGGCATATACTCTTGACCAGGTTCGATAACACGATAGATTCACTGAAGCACCTCTTTATTATTTCCCGCCATTTATAAAAAAAACCCTATTGTATCCTTATTCGGTCTCTAACTCAAATAGTTTAATTTTATCATCATCAAACTTGGTGACAATGTTTACTGGCATATAATCTCTATCAATTACCTTTAAACTGGCCCATTGCGTATAAGCTGCTGTTAATATGTTTAGAATTTATAGGTTGTTTTAATTTCAATTGTGTATACTCAATAACGAAATATTTACTGTGTATATTATACTTGACATACTGATCAAGCGTTATTTAATGATGATGTATATATTATGCTTATATATATGCTTATATATTATGTATATATTATGCTTGCGCATGCACTTGTAAATTCAGAGCATAGAACATGTTCATTATTGTATTATAATATCAGATCTAAATTGATTATGAACAAATGATGTTTAGTTTTGTATTGATTATATACAGATGGGCAGCGGTTAAGGACTCAACAACACCAACCACAACCTCAAAGAAAAACTCCTGAATGGAATAAACAGGTTAACGAGAAGGTGGATAATCAAGACTCATTAGAAAAAGGCAGTGACCAAGAATAAAGAAAGACCCATCTTTGCTTTTCTTTCATGATTTCTTATTGAACATAAATGTGTATATGTCGTTACGTTAACTATTTAATCGGATACTTACTTTTAGGTTTAAAGAAGTTTAACATAAATTTTATATTGGTGACGGCTTCGACTTATTGAATGCAAATGTTAATTATTTATTAACATATGCTATATGTCTAATATCGATCGGTATATAAACAATGGAACTTGCAGGTCCTTCAGAACAAACTGAAAGCGTGCAATTTTTCCAACGAGAAGCCGGGCAAACAAGAATCATTAGAAAAAGGCAGTGACCAAGAATAAAAGAAGAAACCGCTTTGTTATTGTCAAATAATTTCTAATTGAACTTAAATGTATATCTCTTTGCGTTTACTATTTAATCGGATACTATATTTTAGGTTTAACAAAGTTCAACGGGAATTTTATATTTGTGACGGCTTCGATTTATTGAATGCACATGGTTTATTATCTACTTACATATGTAATATGTCTAATATCGATCGGTATATAAACAAAACAACCTATTTATGATATGTGCTTTAATTCTTAACATTATTTTACATGTGTGATGTATGTAACGTGTGATGATATATATAACATAATATCTATTTTATTTGTTGCACTGTCCCAGCAGTATACTTTACCGAAAGTGTGTAAATATTAAAAGTCTTTTGTCATAAAGCATAAATTTTCTTTGTATTTTTATGTAATGTAATATCAAGCAAAGATAAACTATTTGTGTAACTCATAAATATCAACAAAGAATTATATTTTCACCCTTAAGGGTATTACAATAACACTACATACAGGAAAATGTTCAGATGATTTTGCTAAATAGTTAAATTAAGAAAAAACACAGTTATGTAGCCAAACATTAGCCATTGGCTTCAACATACGTGTAAACTGCTACAGCCTTTTTACATATGTATAGTGGAGGTATAAACATTCTTTACTTTACCAACATGAATTCTTTGTAGATTATTGAATTCTATCTTATGGATAATTTTTTTTTTGCATATGCATCTTTTTCATCTCTGAAATTATTGTGATACTTTTCATACGTACTTGTTTGCTGCTTGAAATAAAATGTATTGGAAAAAAAAACAACAGTATACTTTACAATTAATATGTAATATGTCGAGTGT
The DNA here is from genome assembly GCA_007657795.1 of Dreissena rostriformis. Lineage (NCBI taxonomy): Eukaryota > Metazoa > Mollusca > Bivalvia > Myida > Dreissenidae > Dreissena > Dreissena rostriformis. The sequence continues at coordinate 114,236 of VMBQ01003313.1, forward strand.
ATGAAACAAATTTAAACATAATACAACAGTACTTAATAGGATTGGGCACGTATTTATATAATTAAAGGTTAAACAACTATCTTATTGTAAATAGTCAAGACTGGAAGCTTGGTGTAGATGTATGAAATGTAAGGCGCCACATGTAGTAAAACATGTTCAGTATCAATAACAAATGTAGTGTTAGGACTGTAAATTATGGATTTAAATAGCATTATAATTAATGAAAGTATAACAATATTAACTCAGTAACTATAACTTCTGAGTAAACGGTCACCTGCCGCATGCTGCTAGTGTCCAGTATACTTCACAACGAAACCCATTTTCAAATGTGCTAAGCGATAACGAGGCATTCACTTCGAGGTGCCAAAGGTGAACATTCAAATCGATCTGCGATGTTGGTCTCAGATATCATACGTCATAGCGTCTATTTTGCGTCTATTGTAAGGGTCAATAATCTAATTGCGGCCTGTTTTTTTTTTAATTTTAAATGCGACCCACTATAAGAAAATAAATACTACGTTGTAAGAACACTTACATTCGTGTTAGAAATTGCGCGCGTAACGACGTCGCAAACAAGTTAAGTTGACGTCATTATGACGACTAAATGTTTAATTGTAACACTCGAAAAGTAAACCGCAAATCGTTAAGGATGATTTATATACTATTAATTAACATTTATCTATTTGAACTAGTAACTTCATTGATTGGTTAAGATTGAAAAATGTAATTTGACTGTATAGTATATTATTCAAAGTGCGATATGTGTTCATGATACGGTATACATCAACGTTAAAATCATATTCTCTTATAATAATATTGTAGATAATAACCCATGACAGTCAAACAGCTACATGTTCTCTTATATCTTACTAGCATGATTCCCAATTCCGTAACACTAGGGTGTTGAGATGGTTCTCTTAACTGTGATAATTACCTGAAAATCTTCAAAATAAAATATATTATCTTTCTAAGTAATTTGTATAACATAGTTAAATGTTTATCATCATATGCCGCCGAAATGTGTCTGTCCTAATCTTTTTCAATGATCTTTGTATTCTTATTTTTCTCCGTGATGTGGTTTTATAATCGTGTTCACTGATGTTGTTATCATCATCAGTGTGTGTTTTGTTGTCATTATCATGTATTGTCTGTGGTGCCGTTATCATCATCTTTTCTAGTGATGTTGTTATCATCATCATTATTATTGATATTGTTATCATCATCTTTCTTAGTATTGTTGTTGTCAATTTTCACAGTGATGTTGTTGTCATCTTTCTCAGTGATGTTATTATCCACATCTGCTTCATATTTGTTACTATCAGCATCTGTATCGTGATAATGTTATCATCATCTGTCTCAGTGATGTTGTTATCATCATATGGCTCAGTGATGTTGTTATCATCATTATCATCATCATTCTCAGTGATGTTGTTAACATCATCTTTTTCAGTGATGTTGTTATCAGCATATCTCTCAGTGATGTTGTTTTCATCATCTTTTTCAGTGATGTTGTTATCAGCATCTTTTTCAGTGATGTTGTTATCAGCATATCTCTCAGTGATGTTGTAATCATCATCTTGTTCAGTGATGTTATTATCAGCATATCTCTCAGTGATGTTGTTATCATCATCTGTCTCAGTGAAACATCAAACATAATATGACCTCTGAATTTATGTTTATATTGTAGGCATGCGGTTAATCAGATTACTATATGGCCCGATGTCAAACACTTATTGAAACGTTTCTATTACCCGTCTCTTTTCAAATGCAATGAAACATTATATAATATTAAATTAAATGCAAACATTATTATCCTGTAATCAGTTAATTTGAAGACTTCTTGTAATTTAAAGATAAATATCTTACTGAGAGTTTATGAAGAAACTATTCAAATAAATATGTATTATAAAAATTCGTATTAAAAATATTTAAGAAGATAAACTACCATATTAGCCATTAGTTTCAATAATCAAACTCCCTCCGGTTCGCTGTACGTATGTACTCATTAACTCTCAAAGCATTTAAGAAGAACTATATCAGCCGTATATGCTTTTCTTACTACAAATAGTATTTGTTCAGACGAGTTGGAACCGCGCACCGACAATTGTATACTGTCAACGATGCCATTGATGTTTGAAATTAAGTAAACGAAACCGCGATATTAAATGAGCTATTTTGCGAAAACGAAAGTGATTCAATACGCATGTATGCAAAAGCGAAAATAAAATGTTGGCAGTATGACCAACCTTTTATAACTTTACTACACCATGTTGGTTATTTTAATTGTTATTTTACCCTTACGAAAATCATCTCGGCATTCGGCATTTTCCGGGCCTTATCGGATTATTTAATTTGGAAAACAAATCAATATAACTTATCGCTTAAGCTCCAGTGATCATTAGAAAATCGCCGAAAATTTAGATATATTCTGATTCCCTTGGCTGAGCAGCAGACGCTCGACTGATAGCGCGATAATGCTGGCTAGAAACGATCATGGTACAAAATATTGGATATACATGTACATGCAGGTGTCGTACGCTACAAACTTACGGTAGCTTTTTGATAATCCGTCTCGTTTCAAATGAATTAACACGTCATATAACATACTATTTAATTCCCCAACATATTGTGTTTCATTCAAATTATAAAGCATTTAATGAATATATCGACGGTATTTCCACTTTTGGTACGGTCGTTTTAAATCAATGCATATTTCCTCTTATCGTAAATTAATTTAAATATATTTTTATTTCGTTGAGAAACATACATACGAAAAAACAATTATAAGATACAAGCTCCCAGTGGAATTCCAACTTTCGACTATGAAAATCGTACACATAATTGAGTACCGTTATCAAAAGTTCGCATCTTTATAGTGGTACTACTGTACTGCTATTTATGTTTACTCGGCCGCGGCAAAAAATAAAACTTGTAAACTAAATAATTTACACAGCGTATGTAAGGCAACTATCAAATACATGCGTATTAAAACAGGCTTATTTATCATGAAAATAAAATACCTTATAAGCTCTCGATATGCCCTTTTAAATGTAAACCTGTTTGGTCCAGGCGTGTTTAAACCGCCCTACGATACATTTTACGCTTGCGTTCTTTTAACGACTTCTTTGAAGTTTGAAAGTTGATTAATACTGTATTATATGAGCTATTTTTTGCGCACATGGTCAATTGTTGATCAAACGGAAATGACTCAATGTAAATGTATGCGAAAGTGAAACTGAAGGACTAAGCTGTTAAGATTAAGGTTAACAAATGTAAGTAATTGCACATTAACTTGTAATATTAGAAACAATTAACAATAGGATTGTAATGAATATATTAATGTACGCACTTGTGAGAAGTGTATATGTATTCACACGTGTTTACTATGATGTATTTATTAATTTGTGTGGTTTCGTTAATCAAATATTACAGGTTTAACATTTTTCGAAAATGATTACCATTCATTAGGCGTGAAACGAGAGCAGGAATTATATATGAATAAAATAGCGTTTTTAAGTAACTGTAGATCTAGAAATGTGCAGGCCTAGTGTAATAAAGTTGTACATATGCAGATAGAATGACATGTTTTTCCAACCACTATGTAAATAGTATTACTGGCCTATTGTAATAAAGTTGTACATATGCGGATAGAATGACATGTTTTGCCAACCACTATGTTAATAGTATTTAGCCCTAAAATATAAATCACTCTCAATCGTCGTCACACGCTCACTGAATCAGGTTGTTATCTTCTCAGGCGATACATAGTTTAAGCGTTATATGAATCGCATGTTGAATCGACCACAATCTCACTTATTCAATCGATCGAGTCTTCTCTTGAACACGAAGTCACGTTTTCAGTAACTCAGTGACATATATATTCATTACGTTTAATTTGCACTCGTTCAATACCTCAATTATTCACCGAGAGATCAAATTTACTGAGCTACATTTAACTGCATACGAACTCTTCACTACTTTAAATAGCTGTCAAATATTGGATCGCATGTCCTTGTATATACTTAAACATAACAACACATAGTTTTACTAACGGCAGCTTATTTTGATATCGATAAAATGCACATAACACTTGCTTTCAATATCAACGAATGTTTAACTGAATCAAATACGTTGTAAGAGGCATAATACTTATCATATATTTTATATATTTTCTTTAGCTTTGATAAAGAATGACATGGCAGTTGACTGATAAGTACATGGATCAGATGGAGTCCTGGATTGGAGCGGGCCCAAGATCTTCACCCTGCTGTACAAAAAACAGGGATGGATGTAAAGCTACAACATTCCACCAGAAGTGTGATAACCAGGGGCCCACAGTGACCGTTCTCTACAATCAGCAGGACTCGGTGTTTGGGGGATATGCGAATGAGAGTTGGGTCAGCAGCAGCGGCGGCTCATATATACAAGATACACATGCTTTCCTATTTCAACTGAATTATTCAGGCAGCGACCAATTCAGAATGTTTTCAGTTACAAGGGCACACAGTGCAATGTATGCAATGTCTTCATACTGAACTATATTTGGCAGTGGACACGATCTGGTGACATTCAGCGGCTCAGTCAACAGCTCTGGGTGATATTTCGCTTTAAACGGCTCTCTGAACTTCGGAATCAGCTTCAACAATCAAGTTCTTACTTTCGACCAAGTAAACAATGGAAACTGGAACGTCACCGACTTAGAAGTTTACAGAGTGAAAGGTACATTTGTTACCGGAATATGCCGATATATTTTCGTGATAAACTGTCATCCGAATTAAAGTAAGCAATAGCTTATACGGAATATTAGTGAGCTTGAGTTATGCTTTAATTGTTAGTATGAAGAAACATTGACAGCCGAAAACGTTTGTTTATTTTTTATTGATTGCTTACAAAGGTCATTCAAAATGAATCTCGGCTTAAATTATAAGACTATTTGAAATGACAGTTGTGATATTTAAACACCAAACTTTTGCAGCTTTAAAAGCGTTTGTAGTAATTTTATATAAAAGTTTATGTTATGCAAGTGTTGTTTCGTTATGAGCGTGATTATTAAACATTAATAATATATATATTTGATTTATATAATTTACTCTAAGTACTAATTTTCCGTCATGTTATGGTGACCAAATATTGTTATGTTTGCTTTTATACTATGTACATATGGGCTACGGAAAAAGATTCCACAACAAACCTGGAGGAACACTCCTGAATGCAATAAACGGGTAAAAGTCTAGCCTTATTCTTGCAGTGTTTTGACGTGTTTAAACAGCTTTAATTACATTTTGAAAGCAAGCGAACGACATGTATGCTTTTTTTCGTATATGATTTCAGTTGCTTTAAATCACATGCCCATTTAATAATATTTGCTTAAGATGCGAATTAGAACGAATGTGTGTGCATTGGCATAAATTAGAGTCCTTCACAATATAAAATATCCGGATTTTAGTATCTCGAGACGCTCACCGAGAACATCGTAGCGTTCAAACCCTACGGGGAGTTGGGACTGGCAGATTTCCGTATCATGATGATTGGTCCAGTGGGGACGGGAAAGTCCAGCTTCTACAACACAATCAACTCGGTGTTCAAGGGCCGTATCTCTCATAGTGCCCCGTGTGGGGTCGCTCTTTATGGCATAACAATTGCGGTATGTTAGCAGTGAAAAACATGAGACAAATGCTTAATACCAACTGCGACTTTTTTTGGACAGTATTTCAACATTGATTCATCTGCCGATAATAAAAAACAATCAGATCAATCAGCCACTTTATGAGATGTTGAGAAAGTATCGCCATTGAACATGTATAAATATTCTTGTTTTTCAAAGCTCATATGACAACATTTGGACATACTTTTTGCCGTAGGTTTTTATTTTCCATCAATCGCTTATCGTCCACATAAATGCCTATCCTAATTTAAAATATAATTATTTAATATGTGTTAAAAAAACATCGATTTTGATTGATATTGAGGCGTATAAAATAAAGTTGTTATGTATAGATTGTTATTTTTCGTCCAATCACTTTATGTCACAAGAGCTTTGTCAAAACGTTAGTTGTCATTTAATACCTTAACTGTTTTGCGTATGGTTTGCAGTACAACCCTTATGCGGTCAAGGTGCGTTCTGGAGCGACGTTGAACTTAGAGGTCACTCAAGGTCTAGATATACTGGAGTTCAACTACTTCAACAAAAACTAAATAACTTAAATTTGGAGTATGCAGTTTTTCAAAACATAACGACAGTTTTGCACAATAGAAATCCATTTTTGATTTTAATGTGCAATGTGTCAGACTTTGTTATAGAATATACAGCTACTTAATTCGCAATTGCATCAGCAGTATAGTATCACTACAATTAATCGGTTATTGCTAATATCGCATGGGGACTCATATAATCAGTACAAAAGACGACATGATAAAATTATATATATATATATAATATATAATATAATATATAATATCAATATTTACGTAGTGATGGTATATATATATAAATATTTACGTAGTGATGGTATATATATATAAATATTTACGTAGTGATGGTATATATATATAAATATTTACGTAGTGATGGTATATATATATAAATATTTACGTAGTGATGGTATATATATATAAATATTTACGTAGTGATGGTATATATATATAAATATTTACGTAGTGATGGTATATATATATAAATATTTACGTAGTGATGGTATATATATATAAATATTTACGTAGTGATGGTATATATATATAAATATTTACGTAGTGATGGTATATATATATAAATATTTACGTAGTGATGGTATATATATATAAATATTTACGTAGTGATGGTATATATATATAAATATTTACGTAGTGATGGTATATATATATAAATATTTACGTAGTGATGGTATATATATATAAATATTTACGTAGTGATGGTATATATATATAAATATTTACGTAGTGATGGTATATATATATAAATATTTACGTAGTGATGGTATATATATATAAATATTTACGTAGTGATGGTATATATATATAAATATTTACGTAGTGATGGTATATATATATAAATATTTACGTAGTGATGGTATATATATATAAATATTTACGTAGTGATGGTATATATATATAAATATTTACGTAGTGATGGTATATATATATAAATATTTACGTAGTGATGGTATATATATATAAATATTTACGTAGTGATGGTATATATATATAAATATTTACGTAGTGATGGTATATATATATAAATATTTACGTAGTGATGGTATATATATATAAATATTTACGTAGTGATGGTATATATATATAAATATTTACGTAGTGATGGTATATATATATAAATATTTACGTAGTGATGGTATATANACGTCATTCATATTTAAGTTGACTTGCAATACAAAGCGAATACCGATTAAAAGAAAAAAAGGCATGTTTGAACTTTTTTCTTTCGTTCGCTCTCCGATAGTGTAAGGTATGGAGTGTCTGTTACCATCAGCATATATCCGTTTAGAAGAAAACACACTTTTACTAGTGATGTACGTTGTCCATGATGTCTACTTGAGAGTACAACACATTAAACGTGTGTTTAGTGTACTGATGCACACACAAGTTAAACGAATGAGAGTATAAAGAGAAGCCGACTACGCACGGATGCCATATATATGATGTGTTTTGTTGTCTTTTTGAACTGTACTATGTTTGAGTAAAGACAATATTATAAAAACGTAGTATATTAATGTAAAAGCTTCATATGTTTAATAATTTAATTATTATATCAATATAGATATAACACATACAACATATTCACTGACATTTGTTTCATATGTAGATAAAATGCAAACGTCAACGGAAATCTTAATCGATTTGTACGATTGGATCATTACAACGACTTAAGCATGTACAAAGAGTGCACCTTTGCTTAAAGAAAATTCCGAAAAAAAACATGAGATAAAGGAGCGACAAGAACAAACTTTGATATTCAACATAGCTCAGTGAAGGAATTATTTGAATACATACGGTATGCACATCCGCATAATAAATCAGTGGAACAATATTACATTTTATACGAAATCGCATGACCGGAAAAATAATTTGGATTATTTGTACACAAACTGAAATAAGTGTGTTAACGCTATATGTACACGTACACTACTATCGAAGGTGTCAGTCAAAACAATTATGTGCACATAAAAAGTAAAATGTGTTTCACCAGAATACCAGCATCCCAACGATGTTAAAAACAGCAATAGTTACAATAGACAGGGAGTTCATACTGAATGTCATTTGTTTGCGGAAATATAAGACGTTATCGCAATCATCGCCACTGTCATCACAAACATCATTACATGTTCCATTGAAATTGCATTTTGATTGACTGAGATTTCTGACTCAGTTGACTAAGCAATAGGAAGCACTTTAAATAAATGCGTCTATGACATTCAACAATCAGAACTGCTTTGTCTTCCACATACTTTCTACAGGAACTGAATCTATTTATGCCCTCCACAAACGAAACAAACGAATTTCGGTTCTTCGTCGGCGATAACATTCTTGCGAGCTGATTTGGATTTAGGACGCTGCGATCATCAGTGGTCGTATTTTTACATTTTCATACAGATGGCGCTGATCACTTGGGCATTACAATGTCGCCAAAAAATTGCCAGAGTAATGTAAAGGAATTGCGTTCTTTGGTTCGATCGTCATTTTAACATAAAATGTGTATTTCGTGTTTATAAAGTGTTCAAGCTGTATTCTTTTTCGTATAGTCATTTTCATTACATGTATGTTGCGCGCGTTTGTGTGAAATATTAACATATAATAAGTATTTAATAAATATTTTCCTTATATATGTTGTATTTTTTAAATGTACTTGTCCTGTATTTCTTATACTTATAAACTTGTACATGAGAATGAATTGAAGGAATATATAGTAGGATCAAAAGTAATTCAAATGGGTTCGTTGATATGTAGTGATTGCATAATTGTGGGTCGCATTGTTACAGATGAACAACGCTTCGTGTCGTATTTCATAGTATTTGGTTTATAGCTTTCATCCCCTCGACATATTTGACTGAATACTGTTCCTATATTGTTTATAAGCTCAGAATAAACTTCGACTGTGCAATCAATATTATCTTAATAAACTTTCTTTCGGTGTGTTGTCAGTTTAGGGGCCGTCAATAAAGTACGTCACGCTCCAGCAGGGGGGAGGAGGTGTAGAAAGTGCGACAGTTTGTGACATGGGGGAGGGGGTGGTCAGGCCACGTGTGACGTCACACATTATTATTTAAAGTGTATTTCTAATTTATTATTTATTTTTTTAAGTAGAATTTAAAAGTTTTAGAATTTTAAATGATTTTGTGAAACATTTGACTAAGTTTTGATGTCAAAATAGCATGAAATAAGTATCTCCTGAATGTGTTCTTCTCGATTCCTCTCGCTAAGAGAGCTAGTATGCTGTTGCGAAGCCTTGTTTGTGTATAGCCTTGCTTTCGTCATGCCGCAAGTATTATGATTCTATGTTGTCCGCTGCATAAATGTGTATCCTGTGTTAAAAAATATTGCATAATTGGAAGATTATCTAAAACTTGACCTCCCCTATTGTAAATACAAAGGCAGAATACATTATGTGTATTACATAATAAGTCGAATTTTTGCAATTTTTGTTTTCAAATTCGGATCTAGATAGACTGCATCAATGAATAACTGTGACAACTGTTGACAATTAACTAGTCTACTATAAATGTAATTATTATATTGTGATTTTATGTTTTTTTAAGTGAAAATGGTATATCAATACAGTTTGATAGTGAAGTGTGTTTTAGCTTAAATTTTTATCAAGTGTTCATTAAAAAAACTGGTTCGAAAGTGTGATATACTTTAGGGGGTGGGGGTCCGAGATGTGTGACAGTTTGTGGCAGGGGGAGGGAATGGGTTAAAAATGGTCAAAAATAGTGTGACATACTTTATGGATGACCCCTTACAACAATTCATGTTTTAACGTAAACCTAAACTTTAAAACAATAAATATAAATATATAATACATGCACCAGTTAAACATACCATTTCACCCATCATGTTACCTTTAATTGCAAGTTTATTACCGACTCACTGTACCAGGTCATTTCAGATTGCATTGCGTATATCAAGCGAGTATATGGGATGCTTGCGGAATATTGGACAAAATAGCCGTGATGCGTGATCAAAATATCCCATTTGTCACAAGTCGCTAATGACGATTAAATATATTCCAATTTCATCTTTGCTGAAATATGTGTCATTGAAAAGTTAAGGCAGACAAAGGAACACAATTTAATACAGTTTCATTATTTCATTGTGGTATATTGTGTGGTACATGTTGGTATATTGGTTAGTGTGGTATAACCAATACGTTGATTTGTTATAAAAGATCTACAACAAAAGTGTCAACGTAGACACATTGTTATGAACTTGTATTGAACTGTGTACTTTGTATATTTTATACTATTAACATACATTCTTGAAACCAAAACACATAGCAAATAAAACAATACATATATTAAATGAGTGAATAAAAATGTTGTAAACGTATATTTGTGGTTACACATCGATTATACTTCCTTTTTTACACGCTTCTACAATGCAGTGAAACATGCACGTGATTACCCAAAGTAATACAGATTTGTTGCGTTTATCCTTTATAATAGATCAACACATTCAAATTTCGTTTAGGGCTAGGAATTGATCAGAAATAGGGCAAAACTAAGCGACGTCTAGGAAACAAAACTAAAACAATAGAAGCGGTTATCCATTTGTAAATAGATTAAAAGTATTGCATTGCCATAACAAATATTGGTAATGTCTCAAAGTCAATAACTTCGTGTTTGATACTCCATCGTTAATCAGTATACAAGCCGCATATGCCTTATACCCCGAATACTCGAAACCTTTGATAGTAAGACTTTTACACTTCACAGTTTGTGATCAGTGCTTAACGACAATGCCTCTAAATAATAGTGATTTTCTCCCCGGTCAATTTCCCGGAAATGACTATCGTGTCTTTCAAAGTGTAAGAATACAATCATGAACCATTCACAAAAGCTTGAGACACGTGACCAATCTCATTTCAGAATCACGTAGTATGTTGGCAATGCACAGTTCCGAGGTAACAGCTTGTCAAAATGGAAAACATGTTGCATTAACAAAAAGGAAAATAAACGATTTGGGCATTATCTTTGCTGAAGTGAAAAGTATTTTTTTCTTTACATGAATGCTGAAGATGTGTGCATAACAAGACAAATTTAAACTCATTCTTTAATATCGTGAACACACTTTCCTTACATCTTGTTTAAAAATTGATATGTTACATTATCATAAAACATGTTTACCAAAGCTAGGACAAATGCTGTATTGATTTTACTGTGTAACTTAACAAAAAAATATTCAGGGTGTTTAATTGACAAACATTTAGGTCGAAATAAACCTATTTTATATATGTATTAAGGTTCATTATAGTATTATGTTACTTAGTTCATTAATTCATTAATTAATTACAAAACAACAACTAATACTAAGGTAAAACAATTTGTATTACTTATATAAATTCAAGTTTGAATAACTATGAAGTATGTTAACATTTGTGTTAGCCACACCATCAAACGTCCGGATGTATTGCATGTAATGTTTTGTCATTTAAAATAATTGTTTTACTTATTTTCGAAATCACGAACAATGCACAATGATTGAACGTCTAGTCATAAAAACAATACCACTTTCGATGTATTAAAATCTAACGTTATTGACAGAGTTTAACAAATCCGCAATCACGAACAATACATGATGGAGACAATGAGCTGAAAACTCTAAACGTCCCAGTAGTAGAAGCATGTGTGTCAAATTGCGGAATATTCCTAAAGCAGTTTGATTTTTAACACATCGCTTTTTATTTGGCACATTGAAAGGGACATTTGAAGTGAAACGGTGTACGACACGCAACATTTCATGAAAGATTGATGGAGTGTTTTTTTTTACCAACAATATTACTGTTTGACATGACAAATAATCAGAAATGATATCAGTCAAACGAACAGTGCTATACGCGAAAATAGAACCCTGAACCTGTCATTCAGCAAAAATCACCTTATTAACGCACTGCTCCAGAATATCCAGTTTCTCCCCGAGCTGTTTAAACATTTGTCCGCATTTTTAGAGCCTACACAATTATCAAGTGTAACACGTTAATGCAAATATAGCATATTATAGCCAAACTGCTCTAGTTCAACGTGAAGACTGTTCCGCCAATAGTTATAGTCAAATAATATAAATAAAATTCGAATGATTTGGTTCAATTTATCAAATAACAAGTATAATCATTCATCTCATGTCAGTTAAGTTATTGTTAATAAATAATTTGGACATAATACTTAATCACACATGATATATCTATAAACCGAAACATAAGCAATGTATGCAGCTACTTTGAATGTTGGATATTCAAATATCAACGTCAATATAATAACACACAATAACATAAAAATCAGAATTGTGTTTATCTTAAATCACTTCGAAAAACAAACGACCCTGCGACGTTTAAAACGTTTAAAATAATTGCTTTTCACGTAAAGCCAATACGCATTTACATGTAAAACACTTTTTTATCCGTGTGTTGTATTAATTAACCAAATATGCCTGTTTTCTGTTGAATACCGAAACGAACACGCATTTGTTATACAATGTGGTTGTCTTATTATTGTTTAAAGATCATAATTGGCCTCTGTCACATTGCTTTTTCTTGAATGATTAATTTTCCAATTATAAATTACATTTAAGCAGGCCACTAACATTTTCCCGCCGTTGGGCTTTGTTACTTAGAAAACAAAGAGCGATATCCTGTTATTATTCAAATTAATAGTTTACAAGTCATGCTTAACTTATGCTTATTTTATAATGAAACGAGGAAGTAAAGTAAATATACGCATACATATGCTAATATTAATACAACAGAATGTGTATATTCATCATATGCATAGTATTGCAAAACATAGTTGAAGTTATATATTCATACAAAAGAGACAATATAGTCACCAATAAAGCCGCCCCACCCTTTCCCAGAACTAAATTCGGACTTTTCATAATACGTTTGTAATGGTAATCCAACCGATCAAAATACAACACAACGTTAAAACATTGTTCAAATAATAACAATATGGCAAATAGTGTATGTATAGGTTTTATTCCTGNAGAATTCCCGTAATTGTTTTACATACCAAACGAACCTATATGTTGTGTCTTGATATATATTTATATTGAAACTTATCGTATACAAGTTTGAACTAGTTTGACCAAAAAAGACTTGAAGTCAGAATTAAGTGAAACTGATCCCTGTTATTGTTTACAATAATAATAGTTTAATGTCGGACTAATGTTTTTTCAATAGTTCTCGATTTTTAATAAACGTGCAAGTGCTAACGCATCCATTGAAGGTCAGTGAATTACGAACAATGCAATGAGTCAAATTGAAATTTCATAATTATACAATAAGTTTTAATCAAAGTTTGAATGGCAAGTATGTGCATGAATGCAAACGCCAAAACGGCAATTAGTCGTCTAATATTTATTTGCGTGTATCGTGTTTGCATTTGAAGATATTGAGTTACAAATTGTATTTGCAATCCCGAACAATTCATGCTTATGAAATTAAGTGCTTGTTAAATTCATCAATATCCACTGCAGGGGCTATAGTGTTAAATTGCAAAATTTACATAGGCGAAAACTGATTTTTCCATTAATATCGCCACAGAAGAAACATGTTCATTAACACGTTTGAAAAGATACACACCGCTTCATTTAAGATTAATAAAGATGTTTTGGATTATGCAATTAATCACTATTTGATATGGCAAATATTTACAAATGAATTCAATACAATATATAATTATAAAAGAAGCAAAAGAAGAGCATTAAATTTGTACTCTAGTAAACACCACCTTTTCCACCGCACTGACCTTACATATCTTGATTATCCCAGATAGGATTCGACATTCCTTAATTAACTCCCATGCCTAAATGCAAACGGAAGGGACAAGTTAAGTATCAAGACAAACTAATTCTAAAGATTGAGAGGATGTTAATAATTAGAGCTGTAAACGCCGTTACGCAAATATAGTGTATTGTAAAGGGCACACGTATTTAGCTCTACTGTAAGACTGTTTGTCACAAAATGATATTCATGTAAGTGCAAATAATCGTTGTAGCCAGTCAGTTACTAATTTGTAATTAACGTAAATCACAATGTGTTTAATTGCAGTTTGAGTTGAATTGAAAGGCTATGTTACAATTATTGTTTATGTATATCCATACGTTTTGTGAAACCTGGGCAAAGGGTGCGGTGTGTTCGCTCTTAAACCGGTTGAAACCCAAAATGCTATTATAGCATAGTATTGTATTTTGCCGCTGCAACTAGAGCTTAACTCTTACTGTCTCTATAACTGTGTATAAACCGAAAAAGAAGTGTCGTATGCTTACATTAAACGTTGGATAGTATAAGTAGACTATATAACATAATTAGATTGGAATATATTAAACAGAAATATATGAAACTAGTTGTGTCAATCTGTAACATTTTTTATTTCACATACTTTAGCATTAATAAAAGCGAATGTGCCTTCGACCCGTATACACCAGTTATAACAGAGACACGATATTGACGAACCTTTCGCTCCTATCTGCTCATGCACTTAAAAATCAAAACCTTGTCCAGCACAGCTTGTGAACAGTTTCCAATGACAGTGTCTCCTAAATGGTATTTATATTCAGGCCTATTAAAACCCGGAAATATCTCGCATGTCTTTAAACGTGGAATAATGTAATCAAGAGCCCTGCGCGAAAGCTTCCGGTGACAAATCTGATGTCTCAGTGGTGGATTTGGACAATACGAAAGTGCGGAGCTTTCACATCGTCAATGTGGATAACATGTAGCATTAACTAAGCGAAAGAACAGCTATGGGATTTCGCGAATCTTTCAAAAAGAGAAGAAAACCACGCAAATTAACTCAGTTAAGCATACTGATCATTGAACTCAATACGGCATTAATGATTCTCAATATTGGAAGCACGATTTACCGCGTGTTTGTCAAGGCAATCTTCAAAGAAGTGAGGCACATTCATTCAAAGCACGTTAATGGTTTATGCATACACAGGGCGAACATATTTATATTATTTTTTGCCTATAGCATATTTTCCTTGTTACAGTTTTGTTGCAAAACTGTATATAATCCGGTCAGTGACAAATGGTAATTTTGCAGACCTAATATTCGTGTGACATGACACGATAGAGTTTTCCGGGAAATTTCGTATTCATGATAGCATAAATGTTACTGTGAAACTGCGTTTGACTTTT
The DNA here is from genome assembly GCA_007657795.1 of Dreissena rostriformis. Lineage (NCBI taxonomy): Eukaryota > Metazoa > Mollusca > Bivalvia > Myida > Dreissenidae > Dreissena > Dreissena rostriformis. The sequence goes on from VMBQ01003313.1 coordinate 129,600, forward strand.
GGTACACCTGAAAGCATATCTGTTTTATAAAATAACTTTAACATTATCAATTTAGGTAGATTTTATTGTGGTATAATTATAATTAAATTCAATATATATAAGCTTAACGTAAACATTGGTCTTATTTGAAGTGGTGTTTCCAGGCACGTAATACAATTGCTAATACAATACAGAATATATTGTTAAACTCCTCACATTGAGCTAAAAATGTTCTCAAAATATGAGGAGTTGTAACGATACCTTTTACAATTTAAAGTAAATATCAATACGCCAAAAGTACGTTAATCTTTTGACCAACTCATTTAATGAACATTCATGTTATCTTACTGTATTACTAAGAGAATAGCAAAGTTTACCAAATAGTTTATAATGTTTAACACTGTGCCGCAATGAGTTACAACATGAACAATGTTTTTCAATTTGTTATAACGAGTTACATTTGTGTATCGAGGACTATTATTGTGTGAACGTGTCTGTGGTCAAGACAACACACCAAGTTTCTCGATTGTATGCTTTACGAATGTATATTAAAGTCAAACATACTCCTTTAGAAAGACGTTTTAGGTACCGTCTACATTTGGGCTTTTATCACTTATGTTTGACAGTGTAAGCTCATTGAGCCGATTTTTTGTGACACTATTCAAAACATGACTGGCGTTTAATGCATGCTCTAAACGATTTTGGAGCTTAAGTCATGGCATTCTGAATAAATAAGAACACGATTGAATACTTATTTCATTTTAAAGACTACTTCACAATCGTCAAAGTTTCGGTTATTAACACCATTGTTTTAACCTAGATTTAGGATCCCTTTCGATATTTACTGAATATGTATTTAGAGAAAAAATGTATTGATACCAGATTTCCGTTAATTACTCAAGATTCAACTGAACACAACCCACTACAAATACGGTTATAGGTAACGATAACAAAACAACTGCAATCATACAAAATATTACAAAGGCAGATGATCTCGATAAGAAGACAATATACGCCAAAAAAACATATCAGGGAACTGAAAACATCGGACATCGAATAACACTTTATTGCCAAAAGATAAGAAGAAAATTCGATGAATAAAATATCCTCTACACAAGTAGGCCTCTCATTGAAGACGTGACTAGGTAGAGATTTTTTATGTAACCATCTTCACCAACATATGGTGTCAGACGTCCAAATACATTCCAAACTCAAACCTAAAATACATGCCTGAAATCCAATGCTTTATTTTAACATTGTTATTAAATAGAATGCTCTTTTCTAGACTGGTTTACGAGTTCCTGACTAATTCCAATCGCAGATATGAAAGTAAATCTATTTGTATAATTTCAACCTTGGAGCGACATGCTGAACCCCGACATCTCTGCAGACTTCCATTTCGTCATAAAATGATAAATCAATCTGCATATATTAAGCTTTGCGGAGACGCACAATTACAAATCGACAAACCGACAAAAGGCATTCGGCTCTTTGAATCGAGTCAAATTTAGTTCATCAAACGTATGTGGTGAAGGTTATAGGGTGAATAATATTGATCATGGCCAAAATGGCAAATTATTTAAAATATGCAATACATATATATGTATAAGTTCCTCAAATACCAAGTAGATTTGATTCCTGTAAGAAGGACTACGTTTGCATATATAAATATGATGTTGAATGTTGTTATATATATATTAGTTCATCTTTGTATATACTGTGATACGTTTGTGATTAAATATATGTTTTAAACTTAGATATGCTTAGTGATCGATTTAGAAACATACAATTAAATGTAATAAATCCGAGCGATTAGAACTATTTTAATTTAAATGAAATAATTTGCCGTGTGATGTAGAAATGTTAATAAGGCTTACTTCGCATATTTCAACTAGCTTGTGTGTGTTTGTGCGGGTGCCTTAATGCGTTTGAATTCCAACAAAATGGCCCAACCCGTCGTTATTAAAGTCAGATCTTCAAACACGATTCAATTTGTGTTACCATATTACGAAATAATAATCTAAAATAATCGGTCAATTTATATTCGATTGATAACGCTGTCCTAACAGAGCATTTAAGGAGGACGGCATAATTAAATAAACTGAAAACAATTTGGTGAAAAATAAACATTAATCTCCGGAGCTTTATAGTTGTAGTTCAACTTAGAATGCATTCTGACTTTCAGACTTTAATTACAAACGTTTTTTGACTTAAGTTTCCCAGAAGACGTTCACATATTGAGCTGGTGTTCTTTTGTTCTATGCATTTTAGCTCGTATTTTAAATGTTTAATATTCATGTTTTTTTTTAGACATTCTATCATAAACTGTATCTTCCACAACAGCGATAAATTAATAGACTACGAACAATATTTAGAACCGTACCAAAACACTTTGGCTGTTCGGTAAGAGTTAACACAAACAGAATTTGCCGTACGGAATGATTCTCAACAAATGATGAGTATATCCAGTAATCATACAAAACAACATAACACGTACCTGACAATACATTAAGAATCCTCTGAATTTAAGTATAACTCAAAATCTTGCATTCCTGTTCATACTTAAACAAATAACTTTAAGCATACCCTTTTCTTTCATCGGACCTACCAACAGGCTAAGATATAAATTGTACCCTTCTATTAAGAATATGATTAATTAATGTTTGAGTAATGTGAAATGGCGACGTCGACGACGACGCCGACGACAACGACAACGACGACGATGTTGGTGTTGATGATGATGATGAAGTTGATGTTGAGGTTGAGGATGATGACAAACAGTGTTAGCGCCTCTTGGGCCGTATTGCTGGACATCAACAGACTATGACATGCATTGTGCAGAAATAGAGCGCATTTTCTACTTTTTTAGTATTGAAAATGATACAAAACATATTATTCAGAATGAAAGAAAGGTTGGCCAAAAATTGTTATATTTGCGTGAAAGCCACTGTTATGTCAGTGAACCTATAAGTTCATTAAAAACATTAAATGTATGAACACGCAACGATAGTAATGTTATATGCGACACATGAACACGGAATATTCAATACAAGTATTCTAAGTGCTTATATTAAGAATTGTATTTATGCTTAAAATATCAATGTATTGTAAACAATGTCTATATTAATTATATATGTAATAATTTCGTATGTGCTGCCGTAATACTATATTACTAGTTACAAGGTTAGTTACTGACCTTATACGGGATATACGATTCTGTGGAAAAAGAACATATCGGGGCTCGACCGAATGGTTTACCATAGAACCATATATCCCGTATCAGGTAAGTAACTAACCCTGTAACGATTTTATCACGCCAACAACTTTCCATCTCATCCAGTTAACAAGGACAAACAATGTTTTTTTTATAACTAGTATTTTCGAAAATATTAAATCCAAATGCGCTGTTGAATCGACGATTCCGGGCGGCCATTTTGGATGTTTCTACTTCCCCATATAATCTACTGACACCAAAAAGAATATATGGGGTCAGCGTGTGACGTCAAACAGCCAATGAGAGAAGTGTATTTTGTGGATGGCGTGATATACATACGTATTGTTATCAATACAGTGTTTGAATGGTGAATGCGTGTTCGCCAGTCCAATCATCAATACTACTTATACAGATGCGCAGAAAGAGTCATTATACCGAACATTACACCGCCAAAATAATTGATTTGAGTAAGATTATAAGCACCGGTGCTCGTTTACTGCAGGAAACCAATAGTTTGTATTTATCGTCTTAATGGACTACATAATCTTAAGACTCGTTCCTGTTTATCGCCACAATCAATGACTTACATTCATCAATAAGTAATACGAAGCCCACACAATATGTTACTGTGTTTTACATCAAACACTTTAAGGAAACTGTTGTGTTTGTGCTCTTTCTATTCGTTCCTATGCAAACTCCAGGGGCGGTGTTTAACATACGTAGAAAATATAATAGTGTTCATTGGTTTGACTGAGTTGAATTTTTTCGATATTGATCTTGTATTGCATTAGTTTAAACCTATTTATTTAAGCTCGATTGCATCGAAAGCCGTAGGCTTATATAAACGCTCTCGAGTCCGTTTCCTGGGACTATATCCAGGACTTGGTGTCTTTGGGGGATATCAAATGAACGCTCCCAGTGGAGTTCGAACCCATGACCTCCCGATCGCTAGGCGGACACCATACCCACTTCACCACAGCGTTAAATATTAAACTAATTTATGTTTCCAATTGCGAGTTCTCTAGCGGTGTAACACCGTATCAGCGTGTTTATCTATGTGCCTAAACGAATGATTTTTAACCCATAGTTCAATAGCGTTTGTGAAGGGCGGTCCTGATTATCTACAAACTTGACACTTCATTACGACAGAGATCATCGTTGTGTGGTATGGATTTTCTGTCTCCGTAATGACGATTACTTGTTGAACAGAATTATGAAACAAACTGCACAAATCGAAATTTTAAAAGGAGCTTTAGTTTTGTTTTTCTTCGGCGAATTTATAATGTTATAGAGCTGTTTCTTTCTATTAATATGCGATACCGCCCGTTAATAAAAGAGACATTATCAAAAGATGACAAAAGATAAAACCGCATCAGCAGTGGCACAACACATGGCGTTCCATTAATAGAGTCTCTATTGTGCGTATTAATTCACTTCAAGTAAACTGGAGTATATCATACAATCGTATGTAACTGCTTGGATAAAATATGTTCGAGTGTTTGCTTGATAAATGTTTCTTCCTTTCATTGATTTTTGCAATGTTTATAATGACTAAACTTACTGTTGTTCACAAACGACATATCAACTTAAGTGTGTTCTTCCTCGCGAAAGATGTTTTGCTTATTAATACGTTGCGCATTTTATAATGTGTTAACCGTTTTGATATCTAAGCACACAAGTATTGACACGATCTGTTTACAGACGTTAATAGGTAGCTGAGCAATACAAGTTAGTACATAGTGTGTGCTCATTATTTTATGATTATACAATTATTGGGAAAAAAACGCATTACTTCTGCAGGAAAATTGTGGAACGTTTTATAAGTGAAAAATGCACGGCATCGCTGCGAAAGTCCCTTTTAGTTTAAACAAGGAAATAACTAGCTTCTCATAACTTAAGCAATGCACGTTTTGATTAATCCCACGTAATGCTCTTTTGAGACAAATTACCATCGATTAACGATTACATGCATCGTGCAAAACTTTTCTGATTCAAAATAATGTTTGTGACATTTAACATGAGAGAGAGAGAGAGAGAGAGAGAGAGAGAACAACATTTTGTATACGATTTTGTTTAAGTTTTAAACTAAGAAATGTGAAGTGTTCGATGTAGAAAAGTACAAATACATGTAATAACTCCAGTGTGGCGATTGTTAATTAATTTAATTTAGATAAAAGCATTTGCCACAAAATCTACACATGGAAATAAGGTTTAATTCGCAATTTAAGAATAGCTTTTATATGTTTTGCATGGTTGACTGAATGTGTTGGAATTCCAGAAAAATAACATTGCCCTAACAACGCATTTTAGGAGGACAGCAGAATGAAATAAACTAACAACAAATTGTTGAACAAAAACCCATTCATCTCCAGTATTTTATGTCTGTAGTTCAACTGAGAAAACGCTCCGCATTTCAGTATAATGTATTACAAAATGGTGACTTAAGTGTCCCAAAGGACCTACATGTTTCAAATATTGCACTGGTGTTCCGTTTGTGATCATCTTAAAACTGCTGATATTTATGAATTCGCTGAGACGCTCTATCATACATTTTATCTTTCATTACAGCGATAAATTAATTGACTTAGAACAGTTTTTTGAAAAACTATACGAATAAACACTTCGTCTGTGCAGTCAGATTACACAGACACACAATTTGCCCCACGGAGTGATTCTTAATAAACAAAACGTGTTGTGATAGGGGACGTAATAAGTTATGTATTGCAAATTATTTGTTAAACGCATATTGGTTATAGTGTAATGTAAACGATATTGATGGTAATATGTATATTTGTTATAATATGCATAAATTGCGTGTGAACTTTGGAGGATGATAAAATATATCGAACGGACAAAAAACCAAAACACAATGAGTGTATCCAGTATTTATACACAAACTCCATACGTGTATTATGTCTGTTTTCGTCAACAAACCATATAAACCAATGAAGCATACTTGAAAATAAAATAGGAACTCGCTTAAATTAAATATTATTCCAAATCTAGCATATTCTTCTCCACGGACCCATATTACTCGTGGAACAGGCTGCGTCTGCAGTACAGTTAATGTGAAAATGTCCCGAATGTTTTGCTTGTTTTGTGTGTGTTCCTTTTATCAGACATGCCAACAAGCCAGAATATTAATTGTACCACTGTACTAAGGGTATGATAATCATATTTGTTTTGATTGATTTATTGATGATGAAAATGATGAAGATAAAGATGATGACGTTGTTGATGATGTTGTGCGCATCATTTTCGTCATTGGTAACGATAGGGATTAATGGCACGCCAATGCACAGTGTAATGCGATTTTATAAAAAATAGATATGACAATGTCAATGGCATCTATTTCCAAATGAATCGTCTGTGTGATGTTGTTGTTGTCAATGATATTTTATCATTACTCGACATGCGTAAACAGTTCGATATGTGAACTCATGGACATACAACAATGCATGAATTAAACTGTCAAGAAGGCAAGAGTGCTGAAAGGTAAATGAGCTATAGAGTGTGGTGTAGTGATCAATGGAACATATACATTAGATTGGGTTTGTTTTCCAATTACATAGACAGACAGTGTTATCGAGTCTGATTTTATTTCTTTGATATTGCCGCCATTGCCTGTACATATACATGGGTACCTATGAGGGAAATTAGCCAATGTGCCGTGGCTGCATACTGCGCCAAGATGTTAACGGACGACTTATGACCAAGAAAACAGGCAAAACATGTAGAGCGCCTCTGAACACACATACTGTATGAAAAGGGCGCTATATTAATGTGGTAAAAAAAATCAAATGGTTTACATCTTACTATACGCATATATATTGCATTACGATGTTTTTCAACACTTGGCTGAAAAAACACACACACATAAACACACACTTTCAGACCATGCGTTGTGTGGTATGCGACTTTTATATGAAATCGATATAGATACCCAACTTATTTTTTTTTAAATGCTAACGATATGTTTAGTCTATGCATGGCATACAGTGCAATTGACAAAAAAGTGGACATGTGCACACATGAAAAGCCTCAAAATATATTTCGAAGCTCATTATGTTACATGCAATGTGCGAGCTTACCGTTTGGTAAATAAACATTGTTGTTTTCGTGCAATAATAATGGTTATTTCCAATTCTATTTATTTAAATATTATTTAGCAATCCACAGTGTTATAGTTTCTAGGAAATTATATCTTGAAATAAATTGACGTTGACCTGCATTGTGCAGAAATGGAGCGCATATTGTTTTTTGTATGCATTTACAATTATGAAACACGTATTGTTTACAGTGCAAAAAAGGTTGTTTGGTAGACCAAATATGTTTTAGTTGTGTTAAAGCAATGGTTTTGTCGATACACTTATAAGTTAAACGAACACATGGAAAATATGACAACTCAAGAAAAGTTCATAATATTGTTCATTGTGGACTGAGTTGCATGTATGCGACATTGATCTTCTATTGAGCATACATTTTAAACTATGAACATAATTCATGTTTGCAATGGCGCCTGCGGTGAAACACCGGACAAGCGTGGTTATTCAAATGTCTAAACAAGTAATTTAAAGTCCATAGTCCAATAGCACTTTGGTCGGACGGTCCTGTTTATCTACAAACTGGATAGACACTTTATTACGGCAAAGATCACGTTTGTGTGATATGGATTTTTGTCTCCCTAATGGCAATTACGGGTCGAACAGAATCATTTAAAAGCGATTTTAAATTGAGTTTAAATAATTGTTTATCTTCGACAAAAATAGCAAATTAATTAACATTGATATAGAGCTGTTTCCTTCATTAACGATGCAAGACCGCACGTAAATAAAAGAGACCAGATCAAAAGAGAACAACTATCTGTTTTGTTACTTTATCAGAAAATGACATTAACAATGGGGTTGCATTAAAAAGGTATCCCATTAGCGGATTAATCGGAGGATATTTTCAAATCCTACGTTACTGCATAGGTACATTTTGTTCGAGTTTTTAAAAAAGTAGTTTTTTCATAGATAACTGTATGTTTTTCAAATAGTTTAACATGATTTTGTTCATAAACGGTATTTTATCTTCTGGGGAAAATGTTTTATTTGTAATGCCTTATGCATTATATAATATATTAGAGGTGTTCGATAAGGAAGGTATTAACATGCCAGTCTTTGAACATATGTTCATGCGCAGCTGAGCAGTACAATTGCACATTGTGTGTTCACTATTTTATGGTTATAAAATTATTGAAATTTAAAAAAGTATAACTTGTACTGGACGGTAATGGCATAGTGTGGCACTTGCTTTTAAAATTTAAGCAATGCACGTTTCGATAGATCGTCCTTAATGCTCTTTTGTGAAACGAAAACATTACCATGGATTAACGATTACATTAACTGCAAACATTTTGCTGATGCGATACAATTCGTGTGGCATTTGAATGGACTTCCCCTTACTTCGAACAACATGAGGTAATGCTTTTGTAAACATAGGGATGTCAATGCTTCGAAAAACAATAACGTACGGTACTGTTAACAAAGAGATAAACATGCTTCGGAAAACAATAATTTATGGTACAGTTAATACAGAGATATACGTGCTTTTGAAAACAATAACTAATGTTTTGGTAAACAAAGAGATATACGTGAATCGGACAACAATAAATAATGGTTGAGTAAACACGGAGATATACATAAATCGGACAACAATAAATAATGGTCTAGTAATCAATGGGTTTTTTCACAACGGAGGCATATCATATCATGTCGCACAAAAATGGTTCAGTGATCATATCCTAAAGTAAATGCACGCCGTTATACCCATTACATATAATACAAAAGATGAAATGATGTCTGTTAATGTAATGTTTCCAATATACTAGCTGTAGAAAATCTCCACATTTACCAAACGTGTTATATAATTATTGAATTCTAAAAAAGAATGAAAGGGAAAAAACATGTCCTTGCCTGTGAAATAATATACTGTCGTTATTTAATGATTTATTCTTTATGTCTGTTTACTGCCATATTTAAACATGTTTGTCATATAGATATGTAGGGATTGTAAATCATTTTTTACTTTTAAGCGTAGTTCGATGTTCGGTCTTTTTATTTTTTTCCTACTATTATGTTAATATCATTATACATATTATTGTAACAGTAGCATAGTTTAAATATATTTTATTGTACACCACACTATCATTACTGACAGCGATTACGTGTAAAAACAAATCAATCGTAACATAAAGATTGATTATGGTTAAAATTGTATCAGATAAACATTTTTTTCTGATGTTAAACCCGTAATACATCACAATCTGATCCAATTACTATGTGTGCAACTTTTATGTAGCGCACTAACATAAACATGATAATCTTAAACGGCTGTGCTGAAACATAGATTTCACATTGTATAGGCTGATGTTCGATATAGCTTAACGTTAAAATGTTGTAATGTTGCTTCTCCTCAGAGAGCTTAAAATAAAGAAAACAATGTGTCATAATGTTGAACATAAAGGCTTTATCAAACAACAGGTAAAATGTTCAACCGATATTTCTATATTTGTGCCAGTACATTTACACTACAAAACAAGAAATATATCTTGGCAACAGAGTAGTCTCCCATTAAAATAACGGGCGTAAAGTACGAATCTATTTAATGTCATGGAATGAGTTGAACTAAATGAATTAGTTCGAGCATATACCATGTATTCAATTGTTCTAGTAAACAAGAAATATACTTTACACAACACATATGCACTTCAACAACGGTATCACTCGTTTGAATCACGATACACAATTTCGCTTTTTATTTACGCTTTTTTAAGGAGCCTGGTAGATTGCCGTATACATTTGCGTCAGTTAAAATTATAGTAACACAATTGCACTTGCGATCAATATGCTTGGTATTTAAGAAATAAATGATTGCGTGATTGTTGGTATTAGATGAAGATCTCGATAATCTACAATATAGATGGATTGCGTGGGCCCTTCCGCACTAACACGGCAATACATGAGGTAACCCTGCCTACCAATCTAGGTAAACGTCGTCCTGTGGCATTCATGCAGTCGTACAACCATGATCGAATTTACTTTAATTCTGCACAAGTAAAGTGAACATATCATGTAAATAAATAATCCTCAAATATCATCAACAAAGATGTGGTTATGAAATGACGCACACATGAATTGTTGCACATTGTTTATGAACGATCTAAGTTAAATGGCTTCTTTTTTGTGTCGACAATTTACCTCCGTTGCCTCCATTGCCAAGCCGTTTGACAACATCATTTGTTTTTTATGCATGGGATATATCAAAGATGACGGCCTTACGTAAGAATTCTTCCACATAACTTACCCATAATCGACTGTTTTACAAGGTCATTCCTTTTCCATAGATTCTTTACTAGATTTCGATATTCAAGATCATTAATGTTATCAAGTTGTTAATAGGTAATTGAATACACATAATGTTGAGGAGGCTTTGTTCGTATTGATTATTTTATCTGTATAACTTCTTTTGTGGAAGGAAATATATAAAGGTAATATTGTGAGGCTTTTAGCATCATTTTATAGACGTTTTTATTTTCGTTATACATTAGATAAGTATCCTTAAACAAAAATGTATAACAACTCATAACACAGATACACGTTACACTTGAAATATATTTTTAAACAAATTGTGTATACTTTAAAAATAGGGGTAGTTATTAGAAGCATATGGTAACAAGTTTCATTTATCTTAAATTAATGGCAAGAAACGACTCTCGGTATTAACAAAACACAGTAGAACATAAATGTTTAAGAATCTAACCTGCACGTGCGTAACTCAAACAAAAACAAACGATAATCACATATACATACTGCTTATATAACGGCTGAAAATATATTTGTCCCGGGCAATATTTGAGTTATATTTTTGTGATTCAAAAAGCAATCACAAAATATATATTCTTAATAATGAGAAGGACCTTTAAGTGAGTCATGTGCCCAACATAACACTTGTGGTTAAATGGTATCCGTCGTAAAATCTTATATTGAGTTTATTTTAGACTCGAAAACTTTAATATTACTTAACATACTTAACACCATATTTTATATGGGACACTAGCATAGCGTATCCTGATTTATGTCTGCGGTTTAAAGGTCACAGTATTTTGAAATGCAATCCGTCTCTCTTTCCGCCAAATAGCAGTATTTAGATCATGATAACTGCGTTAGGGACAGTTGTTAAATGTGTAGGGGTACATTTGAAGATTCGATGTCAAACGTTTACTATTATTTAAATCCATACCGCAGCTACTGATGTGTTTTAGTGAGTTGCGCTGATTTTGCAGATTTGCTATATCAGTAAAAAAATAATTTCCAACAAGCGGAACATAATCTACATGTAATGATGTGTATGTGTGTACACTTATCATGCATTTGGTGTTATCTTATAATCATACATGATAGTATTTGGTGAATAATACTAGTTGATAATAATAAAATTGAAAACATGTGATACAAGAGTCTGCTCCAATACATTCGTTGCTCTTGTGACAATCTGGATAGTGGAACTATGCACTGTGCATATGATTTTTAGAACAACGCACCCAAATTATAAGTGGTTTGTTTTGGAAGATATTCGTAATAGTTCTGATTATAATAGAATATCTGAGTGGCACCCACAAGCAAACACAATAAGTCAACAACTTGATTTATATGAACTAAAAGGAATGGCTTTAAATGGAAATAACTAAAATTACAGTCACATGTTGAATATTGTCTCCAATTCATATTTCAACGTATCACTTTCTTGCACATAATTAGACGTAACTTTACTTTTACCAATTACTTGCGCAGGTGTTTAATATGCTTTAAAATTACTCTATGGACGACTTATTTTATTTCAAGATGCATAAATCATTGTTCACTATAGGTGCATACGTCGTATATAGCAATATATATTATAATAACTTAAATTATCTTCTCAGTTGCTTTTGCAGAATATAACGACACCGGCATAAGATCATCATTTTGCAATAAACGCACGTTTGAGTTCTATGAATAAGCTAAACAATTTACGTTTTTAATTAGATTCCCCGAAGGGATTCAACCAATAACACTTCTCAAAATACGCCTTCCAGCTGGCATAATAATAATCATGCTTGCGAATTAAATATCCTAAATCTCTCTGAGTTCCAGTTAATAGATAAAGTCTTATGAAGTATTAGTCCTTACTTGTAAGGAAATCAGTCATGGTTACGGTTTGTGTATTGCTTAAATGGACGCATTTAGGTACCTGTACGCCGGATATTGCTTCAGATGTATTCATGCATATGTACATTGATTTGAAACATAAATCAGTTTAGAACAAAATACGTCAGTACTGTACGTGTCCGAAGACTAAAGACTAAAACGAATGAAATTGTTTTTAGGGTTCTAATGCAAAGAAGTGCAAAATGTATCAGAGTTTAAAAAGAAGCAGCGTACGAAAGGTTGCCAGACATATGATTGGTTTCCTTCAGAACTAAATTATGTTTTAACAAGTTTATAAACACGAACGAGTCTATAACTTGTATATCCTCATATGTTGTATAATAATATTAGAATCTTACTAGAGGTAAACACAAGAACCTACTATTATTTACGATCAGACTCAGTGACAATATTCGTGTTACCTGATAGCAAAGATCCTTCCCTTGCAGTCGTATTGTCTTATGAACTGAGCTCCCATCCTGCTGCCTTCTTTGAAGCCAGGAACATACTTTGTACAGCAGATACGCTTCAGATCGCTCATGCAGTTTGAGAGTATGCTGTAGACAAATCATGTGAGGCTGTGATGAAATGTATTCATGAAACAGATGCATGATGGTGGCTCTTTGCTGCATCGTTAACCACGGAGAAGGGCGACTCATATAACGCAATAGCCGAGTATTATGTAGATTCAGAGAAAGGCATTACGGACAAGTGACAGTGGGGTTCGATGGCTACGAGGACGGTGATTAAACCAAAGACAAAACACACCGGAAACGTGAATCATATTGTGAGTTTAAGCAAAGAAACAGAATGCCCATGTTAAAAAGGAAGACTTTTTGTCTCTTGACAGAAACAAGGACAGCATGATTGCTCTGATCAGCACAATTCTGACTAAAATGGGATGCTATGTTGTTCTGTCTTCAGGGGATGCAGACGTTCAAATTGTTAAAGCAACAGTAAAACGATCCCGTCTTAGCACCACAACGTTAGTGGGCGAGGATACAGATTTGCTCATCTTGATCCTGCATAACTCCGAAAGGGACAATAAGACCATTTACTTCCGCTTTTATGTAAATAAATAGTCAAAGGAACGCAAAGTGTATAACATTAACCTTTTGAAAGAACTCGTTCTTATTCAGGATGTAATTAATCTTCAATGATTGTTCAGCAACGGTAAAAAATAAAGTCTACAGAAGTTAGTTAAACTTGATCCTATCATGAAGTCATGTGCTGGTTCATTCTCTCTTCCAAATGTCGTAAATAGGATTTTATGATTATTCAACTCCTTAGTGATAACCTCAATTCGATTAAAGTGTTCCTTGTCTCCTAAACTATGGCATTTTACATAACAACCATAACGTTTGAGTAACAAGTTATGGACTTGTGGTCCTTCGTATTGTGTTGATGGCCATTTTGGACGCCGTGTTGGATTTCTGTGTAACATAATTAGCTTAAATTTTGTCTGATGATATAAATGTGATATCAATGTGTTGTTTGCTCTCAGAAACCTGGGTATATACACCCAATTCATCAAATTTGAGTTGATAGTTACATAGTTATATTTTATGATCATAAATATGTTTTGGCGGCCAGCTTGGCGGCCATTTTGGACGCTGTGTTGGAGTTGTGTGTAATATATTAAACTTAAACAATGTCTGATGATCTTAATGTGTTCTTTTCCCCCTGAAAGCTATGTATAGACACCAAAATCGTAAAATGTGAGGGTATAGTAACATATTTATGATCATTAATAGGTTTTGTCGACCATCTTTGCGGCCATCTTTTCGGCCATTTTGGACGCCATGTTGGACATCTGTGTAACATAATTAACTTACACTTTGTCTGATGATATATATGTGTTCTTTTCCCCCTGAAACCTGTGTATAGACACTAAATTTATCAAATTTAAGTTGATAGTTACATAGTTATGATCATAAATATGTTTTGATGGCCATCTTGGCGGTCATTTTCGACGCCATGTTGGATTTGTGTGTACTATATTAAACTTAAGCAATTACTGTTGATCATTATATGTTCTTTGCCCCTTCAAACCTAGGTATAGACACCTAATTCATCAAATTTGATTGGATAGTTACATAGTTATGATCATTAATAGGTCTTGGCGGCCATCTTGGCNAAACAACTTTCCGGAGGTCCGATTGTGGTAAACTTTTGAACTTTCTACCCTACCAGCATCAGTTAAAATACCTTTTGTAGCAATTTTTTGGGGGTCAAAGTCTATATTGACCCTACTATTTTGGAGGTTCGCTAGTTTTTAGTTACATTTCTTGCAATCTCATTAATATTCATAGATATGCAAATGTACTATTTTGCGTATTTAACTGCAGATCATACAAGGTAATAATCATAATCTTCATTTTAATACCAAACTTTTTTTCTAGAACCAATTTTGAAGAAATATTTGAGAATTATACTAGCTAAACTAGCTATTTAGTCAAAGCCTGACAGAAACAGCTCAATAATAACTTATAGCTGCCCAACTGAGAGTGTAATCACACATTTTGTTTCTTTATATTGAGTTTAAAATCAAGTAAAATAGGTGTTGTTTTGCCCCCCTGAGTGGTACACCCCAACCCATCTGGCTGATTGACTAATAATGCTATCAAGAGCCATTCGCGCAGCCTTTGTCTGACAAATCTGGATTCCTACGTTGCGCAGTTCGCAGCTTATACAATGTCATTATTGACAACATTTAGCTTTAATTAAGAGAAAGAACATTTGGGGATTTTGCTTGTCTTTAAAAAAGAAGAAAATCCATACAAATTAAATATGTACAAAAGCCTGATCTTTGAAATCAACACGATCAACATTCTAAGTAATGGAAGCACAATGTACCGATTGTTCAACAATCTTCGCATAGTGAAGTACGTTTATACAAAAGCCAGCTAATGATGGATGCATACTCAGGAAGAACGTTAATTCATTATGTTTTATCTATTGCATATTTTCCATGTATCAGATATGTTTCAGATATGATATTCAAACTGATATAAAATCCGGTAGGTGCCAAACGGAGATTTTGCAGACCCAATATTCGTGTTAACTGATAGCAAAGATTCTTCATGGAAATTTCGTATTCGTTATATCGTAAATGTTTCTGTGGAACTGCAGTTGTTGTGTTTTGTTTACGTACAGCTGAAAGCATTTCGGTTTTACAAAGTAATATAACATAACCTATCGATGGAAGGTTTTGTTGTGGTATATAAATAATGAAAATCCATATATGCAAGCAGAACACAAACACTGGTTACATTCAATAGCGTGTTTTCAAGGCAAGCGACCAACTGCGTATACAAAACAGAACATATTATTCAACTCGTCATACGGAGCTGAAAATGTATCAAAATACATGTATTTTTATGGACCCTTTAACAATTTAAAAAAAAGCAGAAATACAAAACAAAGAACGAAAACCTTCTGCACAGCTCTTAAAATGTGCGTTTTAGTAATGTATCATTTGGGGGATTGAAACGTTTGCTTTAATTATATAACAATAAGTAACGAACCAACTAAGGAATATTAAATAATGTAAGACACTAATATATTGCTTTTGTCTCAAGAAGCATAAAACAAGTTATCACACAATGCGCTTTGGTCTATAAATGTATTACAACCGCAAGTGCATACACACTACCAATATTGATTCGAAATTTGTAAACATTTTTGGCAATTATATAAATACTTAAGCTGCAAACACGTTTTCCAATCATGAACAATACACGCTGATAACATTATGTTGTTCAGTTGTCTAAATGTATCAGACATTCTCGGTTGCAATGGCTTGCGTGTGCATTTTCGAAATTCTCTTAAGCATTTTCTTTATTAAAACATAGCATCAACGAAGGGAAATGCTGATTTAAAAGCTGGAACGACATGCAACGTTTCAGTTATGATTAATGATGAGTAATTTTGAACCAGAATATTTGAATCACTGCTCGGAATGATATATATTCAGATCAGAAGCAAATAAGAATAGCTGTATTCAAAAGACAAAAGAAAACCAAACATGTAATTTAATTACCGCCTTGTCAAACCTAATGGACTGGCATATATAATCCTTCCAGATACGTCTCGACACATATTCCGCGAGACCGAACGGAATCGACAAGTTAAGTAGCAAGACAAATGCAATCATATGCTTTTGATGGGGCATAAATTGTGAACTTTCAACGCGTAAATTCAAATTAAGCATAAATGGTCTCTTTCTTGAAGTTTATTCTGGGTATGACGAGTAAAACTGACAACATGAATCCTTAATACTACATGTTAAGTATAATAAAAAGATTGTGGTTCATGTGTGTATCATATAAGGGATAGTTTAGTTTATGACGTTGTCAAGAAAATACTCACGTTTAAAACATGATTTAGATACGGGGTACTTAAGTGATGTCAAACCATTGAAATACTTCACAATCTGTAAATGGAAATCACATACTCACGTTTTAAATATGATTTAAATACAAGGTACTAAAGTAGTTCAATTATTCTTAATTTATTTAACAATAAAATACGCTTTTCGACAATATGCTACAATTTATAGAAACAAAGTTACCATATTTAACAGGATGCTTCGATAAGTTGCTGATAACAATATGTTACAATTTGTTAATAGAAGTTACAATGTTTTTCAATGTTTAACAATTTGATACACTGTGTAACCAATTTTACAATGAGTTATTTTGATTAGTATTGTGTACAGTGTTTGAGATGAAGACAATTCAGCAAACCAAGTTTCTCTATCATATGAGTAATGTGTATATGAAAGTAAAGCATACTCCTTAAGACAGTCGGGTAACGTTATGTCTACATGTTGGCTTCTTTTCGCTTTTCTTTGACAGTACAGTTGTATAAGCTCAATTTTCCGATAGTTTATGACACTATTCAAATCACAACTGGATTTTAAGGCACGCTTTAAAAAAGTGATGCTTTATTCGTTTCATTCAGTTAATTAAAAAGCAATTTTACACAAATGTCATATTCAAGACAACTCCACAATGTCCTAATTACTGTTATTTAAAACAATGTTTCCACCAAGATTAAGGATTTCTGTTGATATCCACTGAATCTTTGTTCACAAAGAAATTGTTAGGATAGCAGATTTTTGTTTATCAATCAAGATACAACTGATTACAGCAAATGACAAATACGGCTATATGTAAAGATGACAAAGCAAATTCAATCATATATACTTTCATAAAGACAGAGAATTAGATACAACGAAAATATACACCATTAAACATGTCAGGGTAATGAAAAGATCGGCCATCGAATTACAGTTTATTGCCTAAAGATCAGACAAACAATCGTTGAATACAATTTTCTCTTTAACAATATGCCAAAAATTGTCGTTGTGACTAGGTCATGTAGATAGTAAATGTAACAAACATGACAATTCAATGAATGATCAAAGAAAGACAAGTGCCAACTATTTAAATTTAGTATGCTGCCCATGCCAAGAATGGTTTTCAAAAGTCCTAATAAATTCATGCAAAGGTTGTATCGTCTGATTCAAGCATTGATAATTCACCGCACATTATGTACGAATGATATAATTCGAATTGCTCTTATTTCGTCTCGACAATTAACCTCCGTGGCAAAGCTGTTTGACCGCATCATTTGTTATTTTATGTCATTGACTTTATGAAAGATCCTATTTGCGCAATGTTCATTACTTAATTTCAATAGCAATACTTATTATTGTTCCCGCGTGTAAGAATTGAACACCACAGAGGCTTATACTAATTCCTCAGATTTTTACGTCTCCGATTTTCAATATACATTATTTAACACGAATGCTCTCTTAAAAGCAGTCTAAAACGACACTGTTTTTTAATAACTGTTCAACTTTCTTTTTAAAAGTTATAAATGATAAAAGAGGCAAAATTGATACCAAACTGAATGATGTGCAATTCATTTGTTTGTTTTATGTTCATTCAGTAAGCTGTTTATTGAAACAGATTTCTGAAAAAGTTGATTTTGTCATGAATTCTGGAGTTATACTTTACGGTTATCTTTCTATGATTAAGCTTATACGACACTTGTTATATAGTAGACTACTGGTTTAAAGAATTTGTCAATAATCCGAGTGTTGTAATACTATTCAGTTATACATATATAATCTTACCGTAAAATTACTATAATTGGTCATTAAAATCCGGCCATATTGATATCTAACGATTTACCTCCATACATTTTTGTTAGGTTTACATTTTTGGCTGCTTGTATATTTCGGACACTGAACATGTATTGTTCTGGATCCCAATGAGCGCGTTAAGAACCGATACATCGGTCAAAATCGATAGATTTGAGGGATTATGTAAATCCAACAGTCCACTCGTCTTCAGCAGGGACAATCTTTCAGCTGATGAAATGCAATAATATAGACAAATTCGATTCAAACCCGTCATTAAGCGACATATTGATGACCTAAAACCCGTATATTGTAGTTTCCCTGGCAAGATTTGAAATTTTAATCGCTCGATTATCTTAGAAATGAAACGTTTCTGTAATTCGATGAGCATAACAGTCAATTTAGGCATGTTTTGTGATTATCATGAGACAAACTAGACCATGGTGCGTGTTAAATCAAATGATTATGACATATGAGTCTGATATATGGAGTACACGTGTTTTGAATATAGGAGAGAATATTTTATTTGAATCCGCTATTTTGTTAAAAGAACACTTACTAAAAAAAATGATCAAAACTGGAATCAAAGCCTTTGAACGGTTAATGTAAAGAATTGTCGGTTTAAACTGGTTGGAGTGCTACCCAAACCTTACCCTGAATTAATACAAAAACAAAAAACTATTCGAATCAGTTTTAAGACTAGCCGAACATTATACTTACCATATAATTATCCATACACCTAACGCGCGTTTAAACGTATTTTAATCAAATCTTAAATGCCTTATTGTCTGGTCGAACATGTTCTTTTGGCGGATTTACAAACATATCTGTTCGGTAGATCAAATACATATATTGGTTAATACATTCCCTCAAGTTATTCGGTCGATTTCGTTATAACAAGCATTTTTTTTCCCTAAAACGTAACCTGAATTTTGAACATCTGAAACAAGCACGTTTTCAAGTTAACCTCAATGTTAAGGTCAATGCTCCTCATAATGGAAATTTAGGTGGAGTGAACAGAACATTTCGTAAATTTAGTTAAAACCTATTACAAAACACGACTTAACCGCAGTAAGTAGGTCAAAGCTCCTCGTTATATAATTGGAATTGCTTTGGGAATAACAGTGCAGCCATTTGTTTTAAATTAAATTAAAACCCAATTACAAACCAATATAATGTTTTCACCGTCAATCTGCACCAAGACCTTACGAAATTGTGGGAAACTGTACCGATAATTGTATAATTCGTTTTTACTTTAAAGGGACAACCGGATAAAAAGCAAGTGAAATTTCGTAAGTGTCGTCTAACAGTTTGCATTTCATTCGCGAATTAAATCTTTAAATGTTGTTAACATAGACCAGGTCTACCAAGGGTTTTAACAGACTTAACATGGGTTTATGTAAAAAATGCTCTGCAATTACATTGGACGCTCAATGGTAGTAACTCAAGTTTTAATGATCGTTTTCATCGTTTTAACCGCTTTTGTTGCATATATTGTCCTCCATTGTATCCATAATGTTGCACTTAAGATAAATAAAAGACTACAAGAGGTAAACCATAATTTCTCTCCTAATACTATTTCTGGTGCTTCATTTTGCCTTTAACAGGTTTCTTTACTGACCAGAATATGTTAACGTCTTGGCGTTCATTCATTATGAATGATGCTCCGTCTATCTTGTAACACAACGAGTTGACACGGCAACGAAACTGAGTCAGTAATTGCGAGCAAACAGGTTTTAAAAGTTGCTGTAATTCATACACTACTGAAAAGTTGAAAAAACTTCAGTACTGATTAAATCACTCAGACAATTTACCCAGTCTAGCTTACTTCAATTATAAATAAATGTTGATGAACTAAAACTAAACTTAATAGCTACGGCAGGCCATGTCGAACCGAGAGAAGCAATTTAGAATGGTCGTTTTTAACTTTTATTGACAGCCTTTGGCTAAGTGAGTTATTGTCAGATTACTGTGTTATTGCAGATCGTAGTTTATGCATAGATTGTAAAGCGAATATTGTATTTCAACCAAATCGTAGAATAAAAAGGTCATGATTTATCGGCATGATAACAGATATAAATCTATGTCGGATATTGAGAACTTTAAGTGTATTGAATCCCTCTGTGAATAATGTAGTAAGGTAAGAATCGAATGTGAAAGTCATTGTTGTACTCTTAAAGTCATCCGAAGTAAAATGTTTCGAGGAGTAGAAAAGAGGTTTACTACGTATGTGTTGCAGCTAATAATTGTACAATTGCAGTTTTCTCAAGTGCAACACGTAAAAGCGAGCTTTAAAATATGTAAATTTAAGTAAATAGGATATTTAATTTCTTTGGCAAAGTCGGTGTGTTGATTATTTGTCTTCAAGCGGAGCTATAGGGTTTACCATTGCTCATTGTAGTCTGAAAAGCGCCATCCAAATTGAATGAAAGTCCACTCATAAGCTAAGACATTAAAAATGAAACAATTCTGCCTGCGTCTATTAGTGTCTCTTTGTCAGTATAGTTTAACTTTGAGTAAATCATTTATTTCATATTGTGACGTGTGTCTTTGTTCTTAAATAAATCCATGTATATTTATTGTTTTACATTCAGCATGTATATATATAAATAATTATATATTTAGCTCTTGAGTAACGAACTTGGCACGTTCTTCATTTTCAGTGTATTTTATTTAAATGAAATTAACTTATAAACATTATGATATCAGATTTTAATTTTTGAAATAAAGAAGCAGAATCTAAAGTTTACTTACTACTAATGCAGCTGAAGTTTCAATTTTTATGTATTTTGATGAAAAAGTCTCTATACCATCTTTTGTTTAAATGCTTTTTCTTCAGGATTGTTTTTTTTTGGCGAATCCAGATGTGTTGTATCTAGTCAACGTATTGCATATTTATCTGACCACTACATTAATGCTAGCGTTCGTTTTTTGAGCAAGGTATGCTACGAAATTGAGATACATATCAGATAATTAAGAAAATGGCTAAACCAGATGTCTTTTTTCTAAATATTTAAAAAAGACACACACATGTTTTTACTTATAACACGTATTTTAAAGTTAACTCATTAAGTCGAAAAGCCCAACTTTTGAAAGACTTATTTTTATCTTATCATACCATGACTAAGATTGTTCTTGTGTGTTTGTCGATTTGCGTTATTTTACTGGATGAAAAGATTCATCTAATGCGTTTCCAGTGTGCCTTAAGTCCTTTACAATTATTAACAGATTCATCTGTTAATTTAGTTACTTTAGTGAAGTTAAGTTCAAAGATAACATTTGGTCGCACGTCTACATCGAATTAGAAAAAAGATCTGTAGACATATTTATATTACACATTGTTCTTACGTTGAATACTAGTTATCTTATTGTTTTAATGGGTGTTAGGTAATTGTATGCCTATGTGTCGTACAAGTATAGCTGGAAATGAAGCGAAGTTCATGATTCTACGATCCTGTTCAATGTTGGTGGTTCACAGAGCATGCTTCATATGAACTAGGACACAAACCGTTGGTATGCCAGCTCGGATTTCGATAAATATACCGATACATTAATCATGAAGAGTCCGAGAGCCTTTTGGAGTAATATATATTAAAGTAATTAATTATTCCTATAGAACAATACGAAATGGTATTAATCCAATATAATTTGGGATTAAGAATAAATGTATACTGATATTAAAAACGAACCTTCATAAACAAAAAGAATATAATATTTGCGAAAGGTAAAATATATTAATATAACTGTATTGGGGCTCTTATTACTCGTTTTCTGCTCAATGTCGATGTTGGACGTTAAAATTGTATTTTATATTAATGTATGATTTAATAAAAACAAGTTGTAAGGTAATACGCTACCTTACACTATGTCTCGTTTAACTAAACACTCAGTACGACCCAATATATAACATATAATTATTGTTAAATATGATGAACATCATTGTGATGACACAATCAGAGTTGATAGCGTGTCATTGCGTTTTCGAACATTTAAATCGCATGTAACTTTGATTGATACAATGTGGCATGAATTGCAAACGCAATCACACTCTCCCCTTTTATCAGATTTCCGGTTTCTTAATTAAAGGAAACATATCGTCGCCTATTCACGTAATTAGAGAAGCTAAAACATAGCAACATGAAAAGTGGTCATGCCATTTGCAGCATAAATTACCGGCAATGACGGAAGCTGCTCGGAAAGATGTCCTCCCTGACGAAATCAAACATTTTCTCCAAGCTTGAACGGAAAGCGTAATGTAATCATCTTGTACGAGTTTAAAGAATTCACGCGAATAAGACTCTAAATTGGACCACAATTAATTGACACTGATATGAAAACCCGAGAGTATGATTGCAGTTCTCAGCCGACGTTACCTATACCATTGAGTGATGTCATATGAGCGAGTATAAACGTCTGAAAGTATGGCGTTTCCTAGCAAAAAAAATTAAATTATTTGGAAACTAATTACACTACGAAACAGCGGATAGTTATACGAAATAAATTGCAAAGTCTTAACTGATTGGAACTTAATGATTCGAAAAGACAACACATATGTTAACCCAGGAACCTATTGCAAAATTAAAACAAGCACCACGCATTTGTGACCAGCGAACATGTGTTACCTTTATGTTCAAATGTAAACCCGAGTTGTTTGATAAATAATCGTGCCCTCCTAAACAATATATAAATATGCATATTACCAATAATTGTGCATGTAAAGTACAAAATCGTAAATGGAAAATTAGTTGTATCCATGGTAGAACATGACTCTTAATTCTGACGGCATGAATACTATTCATGTTGAAATGTTTAATTAAGTATGTGCAATATATTCTTTATAAGCACAACGGAATAGTGGAGAGTATTTGCTTCATTACGTTGTTATATTGCAATACTGAACATCGGTATGACGAATGTTATTCTGTTGATTAAATCATGTTGTTTGCAAAAAAGCATTGTGTTCAATATTAAACACGTCGTTTTTAAAACACATGTTTTCATCTAAGTCCTTAATAAGTTTTTGCATTGACCTTTCCAAGGCACTGAGTCCAGAAGTACACGCATTGGTGTGTTAAGTGTTTGTTTGCAATGTATGCGTTTCAAATTGTGTATCTTTTCTTTTAAGTGATTATTGATGAAGTGACAGTAAGGTGTGAAATACCTTCAAACAGCTTGACTCTCCTCCGAACGTTGGGTATTGACCGTGAAAAAGGCGGCGACCCCTAAACTAATAATGTTTATGTCGTATCTCACAATTTAAGTAGTATTCTATATTGTATAAGCAACATGCCGCCTGTCTTATATTGATATAAGAATATCTATCTTGATAATTTTTCTAGAATTTAGATTCTTCTGATCTACTACAGGAACACACCTATTTAACGAAATTATAATAATTGGACTAGAAACCAACAACATTTATTTGGTTACAGAGTACACTTAACCATACTAATATATCGTAATAGTGATACGTAAAACAAACATTTGAATTCAAAGGTCCGTTTGCTTTGTAATTATTTAGGCATATTTAATAATCGTGGATGGAATCATACCAAGTAAATAATTGCATGCAAGGAATTAAGAACAATACACTTTATTTATCGCATTTTAAACAACACTTTATAGCAAAATCAGAGCTATTGCATTGGCATAACCACATATTTATCGTACATGATCTGATTAAGCAATCGATACAATAATGCATTGGTGTGATTACATATCGGTTATAGCAGCCTTGTTTATAGCAACGCCGACATTTTACCAAGAATATTGCTCATCATTGTATCCATTAGTTAGTATTCAAATAGAACCTCATCTTTGCATATATTGTATCAAATTTTGAATTCAATAGGTACACATTAAATTGTCAGCTTCATATAGCATCCGATAAAAAATTAAATTATCTGAATAATTAAACTTATATATTAACATTATGTTATAAAGCATTTGTACAATACAATATGATGCTGGTTAAGAAAATATTGAAAAGTTACATAAGTAACACGCTGTGGTCTTATCAAGTTCATTTTTTGGTTCAAAACCATGTTAGGTATCTGCTGCAAATAGATATAATATAAATAAAGCAATAAATTTAAAATAAGCGGTATGCTACTACAATTGTAAATGCATATGCAAATACAATAATGTATATAAGACTAACGATTGTATGTTCCGTCATCATTATCATAGCGTTGGCGTTAGATTGTTTTAGCTCCCGCTGGCCTCTTATCCAAACCAAATTCACTCTCTATTTGATCATATACATACACCATACCCATATACATGCGCATATTGTATTTTCTTTTCGAAGAACAAAACAATATAAAAATAATTCGTACGTTTTTAACGTGGTTGTACATTTTTTCCGATCGTTCCGGTTGTATTGAATGACTGTTTTGGAAGCCATATATGTGTTCAATCTACCTACCTACTTACATGTCTCCATCACCAGAAGACGTTTTCATTTACATGGTTTATGGTAATCAATCAACGCGACCAAGAGAAGAGAGCATTGTTCAATGTTGTTCAATTATTCTACACAGGAGACTCAAATCTCATTTGCGTAACGTTCATTATTAATTTCAAGAGTTATAATTATTATTTATTACGTGTGAAATAATCGATACTCGGTACTTAACGTGTCAAATTTTCACACACACATTTTTTTAACACGAAAGTAATCTATCAACGCGACCAAGAGAAAAGAGCATTGTGCAATGTCGTTCCATTATTTAACACAGGAGACTAAAACCCCATTCGCACAACGTGCATTACTTTATTTCATGAATCATAATACTATTTGATTCCATTTGTAGGAATTAAACTCCACAGAGGCCAATACTACTGTCTCGGTCCTTTTGTCTCCAATATTCAACAGCCATCAATTATATCGAGCGTTGTCTTAAATGCAGCAACGCACGACACTGCTTGTGAACTACTATTTACATTCATTTTTCAAGATATGCAAGTGTTCCAAACATACATTTACAAGTAATTAAACTTACGTGTAAAGTATTGCTGGCCATCAAATTTCTATACGACATCTTCAAGTACAATCAAAGAGAAACAAGATGGAGATCAATTCTTTAATCATTTCGATGTCCTTTACGTAAGACAAGTTAACTATAGCTCTTAGTTTATAAGCAAGAACACAACATCACATAACAAACACAGCAATACTGAATCATACAACTAAAGTAATCGCCCTGGAACGTAAATGTTGAGCATATGATTGTGGATTTTACCCGTTTTGTTAGCGCAAAACCTCACATGTTACCCATGGCTATTCACTTAACAGGCATGAAAACACAATGTAATCACAATGAACAACAACACAAACACATGACGGAGGCCAAAACGTGATATTTCACGATGCTTATTTATTCATTTGACTAGCATTTTGTCGCTGTTAAAGTTAAATATTAATGCATACTAATTATGTATATGAAACAAACAAGTGTATTCTAGGTTCACACACTAGGCTGTACTGTTATATAACATACGCATAAGTAGAGGAGGTTGATGCGGATTAAACACAGGATGCATCACGAACACATACATGCAGAAGTAATAAAAGAGGTAAAAGTGTTACCAAAACATAATTACTTCAATAGCCGTGTTTTGTTTAATGTGGGTCAGTAAGCTGTTCATTCCAAAAAATGATATGCAAAAGTTTTTATTTCGTCATTAATTCGGGAGTGCTACTTTACTGATATCTTCGTATTGCATAAAGCGTATATGACACTTTTCTTATATAGTAAACAACTGATTTAATTATGTCTTAATAATCAGGGTATCATAACAATATATAGTCATACAGATATAACATAAGTATAAAAAACAACTTAAAATTAGTAATTCAAATTAGTCAGTGTTGATTTCTTACGATTTACTTCTATCATTAATTGTGAAGTTGACCCACATTTGCTGACTTCATAGTTTAGGCATTGAACATGTATTGTTCTAGAATAAATCGGTCAAGAACAATACATTTGAGGGAATTAAGTAAACCCAACATTCACATTGCACACTGGGAAATTAATTTTAGATGATGAAAAGCATTTTTTCTGGAAAATTGACATCCATCCTGTCATAAGGCAAATATTGATGACCTAAAAATCCACACATTGTTGTTTCCCTATCGAGATTTGACACTTACATTAGTTTAGTACCTCAGAAATGAATAATTGAAACGTTTCTGAAATGCGATGAATATAAAAGTCAATTTTGGCATGTTTTTGTGGATGACATACTACTGCAGCTCAATAGCAAATTTTCGTTTAGCCTTATGCTTGCCAATATGACCTTTGTCCTATATTCAAACTTTGTATTTTCATTATGCCGTTATGTGTTGAGAAATATTTAAAATGACTTACGACTACAGATTGTTATATATCTGGTCTTCTGATTGGGGTTAACAACACCTGTGTGCTTCTTTTTTGCTTTATCCTTTTTGTACACCTAATTATCATTAATGCATATATAAGGTATTTATGTATACATATATACAAAATAGGTCTTGCTTTAACTTTATCTAGGTTCATAAGAATGAATTGTGTAATTAAATGTTTCTTTCAAATATGAGGGAACACTATTGAGGGTTGGCAACCTTTAAAGTCTGAAAATTCTTAATTATTTATTCTTTTATTCAGCTTTGGAAGCAGAATAAAAAAAGTTCTGAACAACACGTACACATCTTGTTGACTAAACTAAAACTCCGATCCTCCTAATAGTGATGTATCGTGTTTGATATCGCAAGTAACACATAATCAATCACAAATATGTATTATTTACACTATACACAAACAAGGCGATTAAAATGCTTCTTATTTTTGCCATAAAAACAATCACATCGACCGGTTACTGTTACTCAGAGAGCTTTACGCATATACTGTGAAAAGTAGCGGAAATTAAATTAAGGGAAACGAGTTCTTCATATAATCGAAGCGTATTGACTAGCATCAACACAAAAAGCATCAACGTCTTGATACGCATAAAATGTTATTTACATGCGCAAGAATTGCGATGAACATGCAATAACTTGCATTGTTGAACGCAGGTCATCGAGTTCATTCTGATAATAATACTTGCATTAGTAAATAATGCATGAGATTGTGTATAATTTTGTCAACACAAATAATGGCAACATTGATCTAGATGCATATATATCTAGTTTTCATGACTGAATCTGTCGCCAACAAAACTCGTTTAATTTAGTTACATGCATTATGGTCTCTTTGTTATGTTATTTAGTGCTGCTTAACCGATGCATTATTCATTTGTTATGGTTGCATGTCGGCAATGGCAAATATATTATGTAAGACCGGAACGTCAAAACTTGTCAATGAACGATTTAAGATAAAATTATGTATGTGTGTACGATTAGTTAATAGTATAAATATAACTTTAAAAAAAACTAAATCAACAACAGAAATTCAGTCAGACAGAAAATGCATGTCTAAGAGTATTATATTAATGTGATAGTGTATAATTTACAGTAAGCACCAATCAACTAACGTATTGGCATGTAAAACACAGAAGCGTACATCGATTGTTTACTCTTGAGGATTTTAAACAGCGATGCATGATAATAAACAACGTTTAAATATTACTTACACATTGATATTACAACAATAGTCGTATATTAAATTCTTATAAAAAAAATTCCTATTTGTTTCATGTTAACTTATATAATTAAATATCATTAACGGCACAATTTCACTTTTTCACATATTTTACATACCTTAATTATTTTATGTTATCGCACTTCTACACTGAGGTGTATGCAGTAATTGTGAAACATTAACTATGTAGATATATTGATACTAAATATTTAAAAAATGGTCAATCTCTTTCCACTAATCTGAAATCACCAAAGTGCACCTTTGCGATTTCCTATTTGAAATACCCATGAAAGGTTATGACGATAATTTGACCGGGAATGCAAAGCAAAACGTAGTTACCGTAATTATCTAGGGAAATCACGAATGGAATCTCCTTATTAAATATTGTCTGACTTTTTTGGAGGACATATAATAATCTGGGTGATACGTGCGTCTTGACATTATTATTCTTTTTATCCAATTGTTAATAGTTATAACTATTGTAAGTAAGACGCACATGTGTGCTTCTTGTTTTGCTCCTGAAACAAATAGAATTATGCTTACTATGACATCATTATAACTGCTAGATATATTGCACGCTTTATAATAGGTAATGGCTGATGATAATACATTTTTGCTTCATGTACTAGTTGTGTTGTTGAACAATTGAAATACCAGATTTAGTTATAATTACAAAAGCTTACCGCAAAATGTAAATCAGATTGTACATTGGACAGAAATATGATTAATTTAAACTTATCTATTTAGCTCGATTGCATCAAAAAACTAAAGCTTATCGAAACGCTCTCGAGTCCGTTTCTTATAACTCACAACCAGTACTTGGTGTCTTTGTGAAAGTTCAAACGAACGCTCCCACAGTGTGGATCGAACCAGTGACCATCCGGTCGCTAGGTGGACACCATATCCACAACACCACGGCGACCAAGAAGTATTATTTATTATGGTAGGTGCCTTAGCAAATATTAAGACAATACGTTTACTGTAAGCACTGTTCGGAAAGGTTATCCGGATATAACGCAATTTTACTGAACCAAAATATCGATTTCCCTGTACGCAACACTCTGGGAATTCGTTTTTTTAACGATTTATTATAAAATATATGTTTGTTCTGTCATAATATGCAATAGATATGTTTCCAAATACCCTAAATATCATACGAAATCAGGATGTGTACTATCTGTTTCGTAACCGTGTCCAATACTTGTAAAATAATAGGTTCAAAACAGTCATCAGTATGCATATCTCGTTTCGGTATCTATACTTTTCGTACGTATCACAATATTCGGTCTAATTATGGCAGTATACAATCTCGTTGCAGTCGTAGTGTTAACATTTAATAGTTATTATTTGAACTGGTTTGAGACATTTATATTTTACAGGCATATTTTGCAGAAATTAAATGACCTGTGCAGAGTTTCTATTATAAACATTACCGATTTTATTGAACGGTTACACTGAACGAAGTTAACCTTTTTCATGAGTGTACGTATTTAAAGACTTCGCGTATATTATTTATTAAAACATGATGTAATAAGGTGTCAAATAAATTGATTGGCCACCAAAAGAACTCAAAATAAGATAATGAATGCATACAATTGTGAAAATAAAGTACAACATGGTGTGCAGACAAATCTGTATCGACTTCCAGTGTAATTTGCTACGATTTTGCATACTCCTTTTTCCGACGGTCGCTTTGATATTGTCATGTATCATCAAAATGAATACTTCTGCAGTTGAAAGACGGAAATGAAGTATAAATACGAACATTTGCCGAGACATTCGTTAGTAGGTTTATGGCGTTAATACAGATAGAAAGGACAAGGTCAGACGGCAAATCCAAAACACTCAGACATAATTTTACATCACGTAAACAACATACTCTATATCGTCTGTAAAGTGAAATACGTACGAATACATAATGTATTATCAAACATGGACCATTCAGTCCGTTAAGGACACAAACTTAGCAGCTACCCACCTCACAAATTAATGACTGCGTTTAATAGTTTGTTACGAACCAACATATACGTTTTAACAAGGTGTTCAATCCGATATATTCGATATATTCTCTCTGTTGGGTCAATTCCACTGTAATCGATGTATACAATTTATTTTTTAACATGATTGACCTCGACATTTTGATCGATAAAAAGTGATTAAAAAATTAAAACAAAAGGCTGTCGAAGTCACAGTTAAAAAATGACATACAAGGCATTATGCATTATGTTAAAACAATGTTTGAATATTGAAATACATACTAAATCATTTGTTTATGAAATTTTATAATTGATACTTATAGATAAACAGCATATGCTGATACAAACTCAATAATCGTTATGCCATAAATTCACTGCTCTAACTTGCACTATATTGTTAGGTATAAACTGAATAAGAAATACATTTTTATATAGCTTGCATCGACTTCCCACTGTATTTTATGCACTGGTCAATCAATGAACTATTCATGTTTGTGTCCGGGTAATGTAATATCTCTTTGCAGACGCATTTTGCAGACAAACGACTAAGGCGCAAGTTACGGATAGCCACAAAATGAAATACATTTTGTCAACTCACTCTAATGTTAAAGCACGACTCCCATTTAATATCACAAACGTGATATAGCACAAGTAAACAATAATCACGGCGAGTATTAAGTCATTCATTTAGCAAAGCTGCAAACCGTTTAAAGACGTTAAATCACTAGAAAATGCACAGAGTACAGAAATAAAATTAAAAAACCACATCTGCGGTGTTGTGACCAATCATATATGGTTATTGTTGTTTTAAAAAGGTTTTTGTTCTTTTTTCAACGTTTCAAACTACATAACATTTTTCACATTTTTACATTGTTGTAGTTGTTCATGTACATGAACATTTGCTTTACATGACGGATATGATTTTTTAAGCTTAATATGCATTCACCTTGACCGTTATAAATGTAAATTGAAGCCTAAAACGAAACTTCGACAGCAGGTATAACTCAACGGGTGTGTTCTTGAATTATTAAACAGAAGAAAGTCGTATATTTGAATTAACAGTTACAGTATACACATTTCTTAATATTTAGTTTTATTAAAATATTTTGATTAGTTATTTAGTGGAATCCACACATTGCACAACACAATACATTTGTATTGTATGTTAAATGACCTTTTGAAAAAGCCCCAAATTTTGACAATGTTAAAGTAAAACAATTGGGTCCTCTTATTTTGTGGGAATAAATGTTCAAGTTTGTGTGAATCAGTTTGAAAATGTCTTTCCGAACAATTTGAAATTGGCTTATACGAGTAATGATACATGTCTACGTGTTAAAAGGACCCTAATTTTGATAAAAAAAATCAAATATAGTTGCCAAATGGGTCACAAGTTCTTTCAAAAATGAACGTATTGATTTAACTTTATATGCAAACACCGGAAAAATGCATTAGCTCGCCCTGTCTTCAAAAGGTCATGCTTAACAATTGTGTATGTTAAACATTTTGGTGAATGTATATTTCATTCAGAACCGCTTGGTTAAGACTATTGGATCGACAGAGTATTCACATGTTTTCTCGGGATAAATATAATGACTTGTTTATGTTTTCTCATTCAATAAAATTACACACATAATTTACATTGGTTATTGTCTTGCGCTCTGAAGAAGCACACATTGTATCATCCAGTAAATTATACCGTTTCACCGCATTAAATTGTGGCATATATTCCGAAAAATACGATGTCATATCTATGTCCAATCAAGACAAATCTTTTATTCATGATAAAGATTTGCCAGATGTTCGTTTGCGTTTGTCTTGCATGGTTTATCCGGTTTAGTTAACAGGTTTTTTAAGTACGGATTCATTTGAATTATGAGGCTAGGGCGTTATTGTTTATATACATTTAAATGTTTCGGGCCAATGTGAGGTTTGGTAAAAACCGATTCCATGCATTGAACGTTCCAAGGCGTTGACCCAATTTAATTCCATGTGTGTGTGTCTTTGTGTATTTATGTGTGGTGTCTAGTGCGTTTGGTTTTTGCCACACGGTTTTAAATTTGGTTCCTTTATGTCATCAATACAGGACCACGTACACGTGCTACCATAATACTTCTATCCTGTCGACGCAGCTTATTTTTTATTTAATTTTTAATTCGTTATTGAAGAACTTGGCACAAACAACGTCAGCATTAAGGATGTTGTTGGGTTGTTTCTTAAACTACGCAGTTTCTTAACAAATCTCACAAGAATCTATTTTCCGAAGTAAATCCTAATATTCGCACTATCTTCTGTCACTTTAGATGAGGACCAGATCTATATAAATAAACATACGTAAACGTTTGCTTCGGGTCCCACAAACAATCATTACCAATAAGCGCCTAATAGTGTTTTCAGACTTCTTAAAATAACAATAATGTTATAAGAATATAAACCGTTTCCTGAAGACCGTTACGACATAATGGAATCGAAACGAGTCACAGGCGTATTTCCCGGGAAAAGAGCATTCGCAGCTCAGAATCTGGATTGCTATTTAATGTTATATATTTCATGACATTACTTTGGCTAACATACTAGGTATATAATTACATTAACACATTCATATAACATGTACATGTAAATACTGGCGCTTTTCTTATATAACATTATCTGGGTTATCGAACGTATTATTTGATTATTATATTATGTAAGTAATCTTATTTTGGATCATACTTTTTGTATTTAGTATTTACTTTATGGATAAATATATATTAAGCTCATTGATTTCACACAATTTATTTGAATTTCTATTAATAAACGATATCGCTGATTTTAACAAATACGGTATGAAGCAAACATTAAAATATCAGTATTCTCAATTGATCTGTTAATACATTGATACATTTATAACATATTGTTAATGCTATTTGACTGCCTTCATACGTATGTTATCATTAATGTCGATATACAGAACTTTAAGATAACTACTATATATATATCATCCGCCACTATCAAATTACGGTGACGTTCAGGGGCCGTCGTCATTTCTTACAGTTATTGAACGATTCAGTTCGTTTGTTTCGTTAAATGGAATCTGATTGTGTCCCCATTGTGTCGTACGTGTAAATATTTAGCATGCGTTTCACAGAGAAGAAGAAACCGACAGATGCGGACACAGAATGAGCATTTAAGTACATTAAATACAGCGTTTTTTGCCGCTAAAAATAATAACGGCCGTTTTCTCGGAAAAGAGATTTCTAATGATGTAGTGCTTTGCTGCTAATTATGTCATTTTGAAACAATATCAAGTCAGTAGGGATTATCGAGTCCGGAGAGTTTATCAATCATGGGAAGTTCGAAAATTGCAAACACGCGTTCGCATGTTATTGTTATTAATAATATTCGCCAAATGTCGCATGAAAATTGCAAATGCTATGAAAAATTTTGAA
Source organism: Dreissena rostriformis (assembly GCA_007657795.1). Taxonomy (NCBI): domain Eukaryota; kingdom Metazoa; phylum Mollusca; class Bivalvia; order Myida; family Dreissenidae; genus Dreissena; species Dreissena rostriformis. Next base: position 163,198 of record VMBQ01003313.1, read on the forward strand.
TAAATATAATTACAACACAACAAAGGATATCGGATAAAATAACTAAGCGATGTTTTAAAAAGTCACATGGGCGCCTTTTATTAGCGTTGTGAAACTAACTATCGATTCCTTTAACAAACATTATAAAGTCACAGAAAAGATTATTTTTTTTTTCAGATTTATTTCGTCTTTAAAGTTGTTTTTTATAAATGGATTAATGCAGTATTTTTGAAAAACCTTCGTGTATTTTGTGTGCGTTCATGACTGTTTTGCATTACAAACATTTCGCATGTGTAACAAGCTGCAGACATAGGCTAAAATTTTGTGTTTCTGTTTTTGTTCTCCCTCTGTCCGGAAATATTGTTATTTGACATGCATTTGTTCAAATTGTTTTACCGATTTAGGACTTATTAAGCGGTGGTATATGTTCTTTAGCGATGCTTTAGCGATGGTCAATTTCAAACAATCTCATAGCTTTGAAACCTTTGACAGTAAATTAGATAATTGTCACGTTGTCAATATGTAAATGTGTTTTTTTTCTCTATTTTTTCATAACTTGATGATATTAACTGACTGGATATCGACGAAAGTTTCTCTCCTAGTTCCACATCCACTTAAATCACAAAAACCGCGTTGATAGTTCTTATCGGCAATTCATTTTAGATAGTAGTAATAAAAGTATGGCCTGTCAATTTCCCGGAAATAGGAAGCATGTTTTTGTAGACAAGTGCGCTATCAAGGGCCATTTCCGAAGGCTTCGTGTGATAAATCTCATTTCAGATGCATGGTGTGTCTCGACAATGCCTAGGTCACACACAAGTAAAACCGCTTGGTTATAGAAAACAGCAGTAAAAAAGAGGACAATCATTTAACAATTGTGTATCTCTTTGGACAACGAAAACCTATGAAAATTAACCAAGTTAAAGCATAAAGAATATCACCAAAGTGTTAGCGGTTTTTTGGTAATGCTAATATAATATTCATTGTAATCGTTGTCGAAGTGATACATATTATCATATAAGAATATCGGTTATTTTGTACGTGCAAAACGAACACAAATGTGGTACCTTGAAAACATGTTTTCAGTGCGACAGCTTTGTGGAAAAAAACAAGTTAAAAATCTGGTAAGTGAAACGTAGATATTTTATAAATCATATACGCGTTTGAAGAAGCTTGACCAAATAAGATTTGTAGTCAGTATGTTTGTAAAACTGATCCCGGTTAGTGTTAACCATTATTATAGTTTCAGGTCGACAAAATGTAACGTGTCTGTATTAATTGTTTTCCATATTTTAATACATATGCGAGGGCGTAAACGTCCCTTGAAGGTTAATGAATTACGGTCCAATACAACGAGTAAAGTGAAAGTTCAGAATGATTAGACATCATTTTAATCAAAATTTAAATGACAAGTATGTTAATAATTGAGAACTTCATTTATAAAAGAGAACGCTACAACAACAATAAGTCGTTAAATATGTGTTTGCGTGTATTGTGTTTGCAGTTGAAGTAAATGAGTTACAAACTGAACTCGCAATAATATACTTATGACATTTAGTTGTTTTTCAATTGTCTAAATTGTATAATAGCCCCTGTTAAATATGATACTAATACAACATGACAGTATAAAACGAGCAAAAGAAGAACATTAAATTTGCACTTAAGTTGATACTACCTTATACATCCCACTGCACTCAAATATATTAATTATCCCATATAGATTTGGACATTCGTATATTCACCCACCAGTTCAAATGTCAGGGGTTGGATAAGCAACAAGACAGCCATATTTATTTCAATGAGTTTGCGGGCGTAAATAAATTGCACCGTAAACGCCATCACGCACAAATAGTGTATGGTAAACTGTTCACATTTCCAGCTTAACAAAATTATAATCAAGTAAGGGCAAATACTTAGATAAATTACTTTAATTAATGAGATACCATGTAAAATACTTCATTTTAGATCAATAGCGGAATTATTGAAAAATAACTAAACAATAATCGTTGACACAATTGAATTTAAATTAATTAACCAGAATACACATGACTATTGATGCAATTTGCTTTGAATTTGTAGGGCTGCGTTACTTTATATATATATATATTTCGATATATTTTGTAAACTCCGGACAAAGGAAGTAGTTTTGGCGCCTTTACACGGCGGTGACCCAGTTGTATTTATTGGGTTTAGTGTTTGTCATGTGTTATAGTGTATGTGTTTCTGTGTCTTATCGTATTGTAATTGGTCACTTGAAACTTAGAAAAACTCATTGTTGATAATTACGATTTTCTGCAGATGCAACTGGATCTTATCTTTGTTTATATTGCATTGTATATATACCGTTGTATAAATCGCTCAGGCACTTAGGATGAACCTAGGATAGTAGACATGCAAACTGGTATATAATCATCGACACACAACAATAAAACATTGTGTTTTTATGTTAAACGCTACGAAAACAAACGATACTATTGGAGCTAGATATATTCGTGTGTAGTCATTATTCGTAATTTTGATCGTCAATGATGTTTGAGGATCTTTCGGTTATAAATGGTTTTCAGCAAACCAAAATTGCCAGTCCTGTCAGTGAGTTGATATGATTGAGATATTGTTGAAAGCGGCGAACGATCAAATACAACACAATTATCATATTATGTTTTGCATCAACCCTTCATATAAATAACATATTACATGTAAGTCATATAATAAAGAATTACAAAGTAACACATTTGAACTTTGATTCCAATGAATACTATAAGACACAATCGTTTTCACGCACACTTATCTTAATACAGTTGTGGAACAAATATTGTTATAAATATTAGTATAAAGAAACGCCAAGGCTTGTGTAAACACAACGATAGCTATAACATTTGTTTGGTATTAAAAGCTAATCTATGTTAATACTATACACGCCGGTGTATTATTATATCAATAGTAGAACATCTAAGTACGATAGATAACCGCGTTTTGTCGTTGGAGGACAAACTGTCGTCATGGCCTAACGGTGATTTTCAGCTTGTTTGGTAATTGTGTGCCTTTGACACTTACACTCCAGTTACAACACAGACTCGAGATCAACGAGAAATTCTCTGCATTTTTTTTTCTTTTGAATTGATTTCGACATAATCAGTTCGTTTCTACCATTATTATGAATAACGTGCAGCATTAGCTAAGAGGAACAACATTTGAAAGTTGTGCGTGTCCTGCAAATGAGACAAAACACTCCGCCAAGCAAAAAACGATCCACCAAATCAAAAAGGCATAATCTATCCCTGAACATGGGCGCACAATTTACTGAGTTTTTGCATTGCAATCATCGCAGAAGTGAAATTAATTCCGTTAACAGCATGCATAGAGAATTATTATAATAATAATACAATCTGTATTTAAAGAAGATAGACTTGTTAAGAAATACATCAGATGAAATTACATAATATGCAATTTATATAATACATTTCTTATTTTCAACAAGGTCTTCTAACATAATACAATTTACAGCAAGAATAATAGGTTAGTGTTTATTATAGATCAGGTTTATCATGCGAGGCTTAGAAAATAAAAAGCACAAGCTTTGGCGAGTACTCTTTCGTGTTCGTGCCGAACATGATAAACCTGATATATAATCAACACTAAACTAGTATTATATTTATCCCTCTTTTTATTCAGTAAACCTTTTTATTTAAACAAAATTAGTTTAACTGAATAATGTCGCTGGAATTATGACGTCATTTTGTCGATAAAATGACGTAATTTCGTGCCGTGGTTTATATCAGAAATTTAATCATCGGGGCTTTAATAAACCGAACTCGCTGTAAAAGTGGGATAAATGCCATGTGTGCATGTTAAGACGAACCTAACAACGAGAAAGGTTAAGGGCTTCACAATTAATAAATCTTGTTAAAATACAAATGTAATTGACTGTCAAACATAATGAATTAATATATGTGAATGCATAAGAATATGAAATCTATATGTTTGTAATGACGTTGTCTTATTTATAAATTTATATTTATAATATATTTATTATAATGTATGTATATATATATATATTGATATGTTGAATTGTATATACTAATTTGTGTATTGACATTGATAATGTGTTAGTGTAATAATAATTCTTTTAACTACATTCAGTCTTGTTTATTTGTTGATGGCCCATTTAAAGTAAGTTATGATGATATCAACCACATTTAAAATGGGACCAATAAACCATACTTTAACAGCTCACATCGAGGATAACAGTTAAGGGAGTATGTTATAAAGGGAAATTGTTGGTTAGCATTTAACCATGAAGTTTGTAAAAAACATTGTGTTGCCAGATTGTTTACTTTAATAANTATAATGATTGGTGTATTGACATTGCTAATGTGCTAGTGTAATAATAATTCTTGTAACTTCATTCAGTCGTGTTTATTTGTTGGCCCATTTAAATGCTCTTTTATGAGACCACATTACCATTGATGAACGATAACCTTGACTGAGCATGCATTTAGCTGATGCATTATTATTTCGTGACATTTCTTGTTAAAGTTAACTAGCCACTAGTTTTGTTGTTAACGTCTGTTAATATATCCGTGTCCTGGTGGCATATTTACACATGTATCCTACTACAAAATAGAGGTTTGCATGCTTAGGACACAAATAAATGAGGGTTCGGTAAACAAAGAGAAGTACATGATTTGGACAAAAATAACGTATGGTTCAGTGAACAAAGAGATATTTTTACTTTGGACAACAATAATTCATAATTTATATATTTCCTATTTTGCAATATGCCGGTACAAGACATCTGCAAGAACACTTATGTATGGCGTTTTGATGCCAGGATTGCTTAGGTGATTTGATTTGGTGGGTATAGAAGATGTGAGGAATTTAATCGGTGTAATTCTTATATCTGTCTTTTTGGACTTAAGTAACGGTTGACCAACTAAAAACTGAAAAACAAAGCACACGTAAAGTGCATGAGTCGTGTAATCATTTATTTAAAACTAATAATATATCTAGATTTCAAATGACAAACTCGAAAACAGACTTGATGTTTTTTTTTAATGAATTCAACACTCGTCTGAGAACTTTGAAATAGTTAAACCTAGTTTGTTCATGTTACATAAGCGAAGCGTTTCCGCTCATGGTTTCAACCGTGTCGTGGTACTCTCAGACTGGTTTGCAAAAACGAATAATCATGGCCATTATTTTAAGATATACTCACATAAACGATAAGTGGTTTGTTGTGGAAAGCATTCGTTATTATTATGATAATGATAGAACACTCGTCTGGCATTCACAAGCAAACACAATTATTCAGATACTTAATGTTAATGAAATACAAGAAAAAGTTTGACAAATAACTAATTAAATTACAGTTACATATTTACTATGCTCTCCAATTCGCATTTGAACGTATCAGTCTCTTACACTTACATTTATCCGTAACTTTACTGTTACCAATAACATGCGCAGGTTTTTAATCTTTCTAAAATTATTCTATGGACCACTTATTTTATTACACTAGATATAAATCATACTTCACTATTAGTGGGTACGTCGTCTATATCAATTTTGTGTTCTCAATTGCTTTTTCTGAATAAAAAAGTCATCGGCCTAAGACGACAAGACTAGTTTGCAATACACGCACTTTTGGGTTATATGAATAAGTAATACAATTAAGGTTTTAATTAGACTCCCTGAGGGGATCCAACTAATAAATCTAATAAAATACGTCCGCAAGCTGGACAAATAATAATACTGCTTACCGAACTAGTATCCTCGAACTCCCCCGGTTCCAGTTAGTTATTTGTGAGATACAAATATTTTGAAACCAATCAGTGTTATATGTTTGTTCGACCGCATTAAAGAAATCTTGAGGAAGAATTAAGTATTTAGACTCTTAAATGCTATACTTAAACACTGAATATAACTCGGTATGAATTAAAGTCGAATAACATGGCATTAAAGTCCCATGACAAAACTATGCAAAATGAATTAATGAACTTGGATATATAAAGTACATTCAAAACATTATAACCACTAATATTGCGTAAGTTAAAGAGGTTTCAGTTCTCGTTTTTGAAATATCAAAACACGTTAACTGAAATGCATATGACTATTTTATTATTAAATTTGCATTAAACTTAATAGCTGAAATTATACTGTATTGTATTGAATTGTATAGGTGTATTATTTAACGTGGTTCAGAAGATGTACTGCACTTTCTTGAATGGGTTTACATATGTACACCAGTTATAACACAGACACGATTTCGACGAATTTTTCGCTTCAAGCTGCTCGTGCACTTAGTAAAACAATTCTTTCTCAGCACAGCTTGAGGGCAGTTTCAAATGAATAGTAAATACTATTGACATTATGGCCTGTTTTATTCCCGGAAATATTGTGCATGTCTATGAACGTATGGCCACCAAGAGCCATACGCGACACATTCGTTTGAAAAATCGGATTTCTCAGTGTTGGCTTTTGACAAGGCGTTGTTTACAGCTTACCAAGTGTTATTATGGACAACATGTAGAATTTACTAAAAGAAAGAACAATTGGAGTTTGTGCTTGTCTTTCAATAAGAAAGGAAAACCATGCAAATAAACTCATAAGAAAGAGTCTTCGGGAAAATGTCCTTGCCATGAAAACATACATGTTTCTGTTAAACTTCGTTTGGTTATTGGTACCACTGAACGCATATCTGTTTTATACAGTAAGTCTGACATTATCTATGAAGAAAGGTTTGGTTGTGGTATAAGAATAATGAAAATCCAGAAATATAAGTATAACATAATCACTGGTTACATTCAGTAGCGGTTTTTCAATGCAAGTGACCTATTGGCTATACAATACAGAACATATTATTCAACTCCTCACACTAAGCTGAACAATCAGTGGTAATGGCACCTTTTACAAATAAAACGACAAAGCAAACACACAAAAGGTAGGTACACTTTGAACAGCTCATTGAATTAAAATGTATGTTTTGGTAATATATTACTTGGAGAATGGCAATGTTTACTAGATAGGTAACGCTGCCTAACCATGTGCTACAATTAGTTACAACACGAACAACGTGTTACAATTTGTTATAACGAGTTACATTATGTTTCGAGGAATGTTATTGTGTAAAAGTGATTGTGAACAAGACAACAAACCAAGTTTCTCGATTTTATGCTTTAACATAATGAATACTAAAGTGAAAAACACTCCTTAAGAAAAACGTTTAAAGTTCCACGTTACATGTTGGCTTCTTTCACTTATATTTGATAGTATAAGCTCATTTGGCCGATAGGTTGTGGCACTATTCAAATCATAACTGGCGTTAAAGGCATGCCCTTAAATACTTTTAGAGCTTAAGTCGTGCTATTCTTAGTAAATAAGAAAACAATTTTATAACAATTTCATTTTAAAGGCAACTTCCAACTCGTTCAATTCCGTTATATAAAACATGTTTAAACCTATAATTACTGAATATTTATTTACAGAAATATGGTATTGATCTCCGATTTCCGTTAATTACTCAAGATACAACTGAATAAAACCCACTACAAAACGGTTAAAGTTAACGATGACATAACCAATGTTATCATACCTAATCACAGAGGCAAAGGAACTAGATTTGAAGACAATATACACCAATAAAACATGTCAGGGAACCGAAACCACCGGACATCAAATTTCAATTAATTGCAAAAAGATAAGAAGAAAAGTTGATGAATACAATATCCTATCCAAAAATATGCCGCACAGCGACGTAGTGACTAGGTAGAGCTTTGTTATGTTACCACCAACAACAACATAATACAAAGGCAAAGGTAAATTGTATATGTAGATATCAAATATAAACAAAATATGCTGCCCTTGTCTAGACTGGTTTAAAAAGTCCAAATAAATTCCAAACTCAAACCTATAATACATGCCTGAAATCCATGTTTATTATTATTTTACTCTATTCTAGACTGGCTTACGCGTTCCTGACTCATTCCAATCACAGCGATGAAAGTATATTTATTTGTATAATTTAAACTTTGGAATAACATGCTTAACCCAGAAACTACTACAGACTGCCATGTCTCCATAAAATGATAATTACATTTCCATTTATCAAGCTTTGCGGAGACGCAACATAACAAATCGACAAACCGACAAAAGGCATGCGGCTCTTTGAATCAAGTCTTATAGAGTACACCTAACGTATGAGGTGTCACTAATAGCTCGAATAATATGGGTCATTGCCGAAACATCCAATTATTTAAAATATGCAATATAAATGTATTTATAAGTTCACTAAATCCCAAGTAGATTTGATTCCTGCAAGAAAGACTCCGATACAAACGTCTTTATACGTGTTGTTGAATGGTGTTATATATATTAAGTTCTTCTTTTATACAATTGGGTACGTTGGAGATTATATATACATTTTAAACTTGTATATGTGTATTGTTCGCTTTAGACAAATACAAATTAAATGTAATAACTCCATTGTGGCGAAAAGAAATAATTCAATTTAAGTAAAATCATTCGTCGGATGTTTAAGAAATGAAAATAAGGTTAATTCCTCAATTTCCGACTAGCTTTTGTGTGTTTGCGTGGGTATTTTAATGACTTGACATTTCCAGGAAAATGGTCCAATCCGCCATTAAAACATTAAAATATCCAAACACGATTCAATTTGTATTATCATCTGGCAAAATCTAATCTAAAATGATCGGTTAATTTATATTGATTAATAACGTTGTCCTTACAGAACATTTACAGAGCATTTCAGGAGGACGGCAGAATTAAATAAACTGAAAACAATTTGGTGCAAAAAGGACATTAATCTCCGAAGCTTCATGTTTGTATTCCAACTTGGAATACGTCCCGCATTTCAGTGTTATGTGTTACACATGCTTGTTGACTTAAGTGTCTCAGAGGACCTACACATTGTTATATTGCTCTGGTGTTCCTTGGTTCTACGTATCCACGCTCGTATTTCAAATGTTCAATTTGTATGAAATCGCGGAGGCGTTCTATCATTCCCTTAATCGTCCAAATACAGCGTGAGAGTAATAGCATGAGAACCGTATTTAAACAATGATACGAATAAACAATTTTGTTGTTCAGTAAGATTATACAGACACACATTGTTTTCCTCATAGAGGGATACTTAATCAATAATGAGTGTATCCAGTGTTCATACAAAATGCACTTCTGTGTTTTATGTATGTTTTCGTCAACAAACCTTAATCGTCCAAATACAGCGTGACAGTAATAGCATGAGAACCGTATTTAAACAACGATACGAATAAACAATTTGGGTGTTCAGTAAGATTATACAGACACACATTGTTTTCCTCATAGAGGGATACTTAATCAATAATGAGTGTATACAGTGTTCATACAAAAGGCACTTCTGTGTTTTATGTATGTTTTCGTCAACAAATCTTATAAAAATAAAACATACTTGACATTCAAAAAAGAATACCCTTAATTAACATTTTACTAACAATCTAGCATGAGTGTTCATGCTAAAGCAAATCACATTCAGCACATCCTTCACCGAAGACTAAATGTCTAGAACCACGTGATTCGTGATATAGGCTTAACCTACAGTAGAGTTAATGTTACAATGCCCCGAATGTTGTATTTGTTCATTGTGTGGTACTTTCATTGGACCTACCAACAAGCCAGAAGATAAGTGCAACCCTCTACTAAGAGTATGATTATCATAAGTGTCTGATTGATTGATTATGTTGATGATGATAATGATGATGATTGTTTACATCATTTTCGTCATTGGCAGTTATTGGGATTAATGACACGCAATGTTACATTGTTTGTAATGAGACTATTTAGCAAACGATATAAAATAGCTTATGCATATATTCCAAATTTAGTCGTCTTTATGATGTTGTTATCGCCATTGATATTTATATCTTTACTCGACATGTATGACAATCATGTGTATATAGGACAAATACATAACAGTTCGATATATGAACTCATGGAAAGATAACAATGCTTGAATTAAACGTGCAAAAAAGCGAGCTTGCTTATTGGTAAATGGACTATAAAATTTGGATAAGTGATCAATGGTTAATACATTTTCGATGTGTTTGCTGTCCCATTATCTAGCGACAAACAGTTTCATCAAGATCTGATAGCTTGTATCTTTGCTACCCCGACTGTGGCCTGTATATACACATGCGTGTGTTGTTGCTGTGTTTTACGATACTAATCAACACATATATTTATTGTATGGAAGTAATTTTAGTTAATGTATCCAATAAATATTGTTGTTATTGTTTATGTATTATCATTCGTTAACCTGGGCTTTCTAAATTTTATATAACTTTAATAAGCGAAACGGTTAACATTCGGCTAAAACACGCACTCACACATTCTCCTTTTCAGCCAAGCAGATGAGTGTAATGCGACTTTAATACCTTTACCGGTGATCTATATAGATACTCAATTTATGAAATGTGTGTGGGTCTTGGTGAAAACCACTCCTTCAAAGGTACTTCAATTTCACCATATAGCTATAGGATATACACCCAACTAATATCGTCATAATGTGCAATCAATACAGACTGGCAGCACTTGATACTAGGAAGCCTAGCAACTTCGATGGTAAGAGGATTACATCGAATGTAATAAACAAATCGTAAAATTCGTAAACTAAAATGTATCATTAGATGAAGTGTTGTTGTAGCGCAATTGTTATGTTCAATGTATGCATGGCATACAGTGTGATTTACAAAACATTGACATGTGTACACATGGAAAGCCTCAAAACATATTTGTAAGCTCATTATGTTACGTGCAATTTGCGAGCTTGCGTATTGGTTAATGAACCTTGTAGTGTTGTTTCAGTAATTATGTGTATTACCAATTCGATGTGACGTTTTGTCCTATTCTCTAGCAAAAGACAGTGTTATCGCCTCTTGGAACTTATTCAGAAACATAGTGCAAAAACATAGTGCATGTTTTACATTGTTATGGCTAAAACACTATAAGAAACATATTGTGTAGAATAAATTTAAGGTGGTTGGGCTGGCCACACATGTTTTATTTTGTGTAAAAGACACGGTTTTGTCAATATACTTTAAAGTTTGATGAAACTTTGAAATATATCAAACCTCAACGATAGTTATGCTGTATGCGATTTACACATAACCAAGGACTATTCAATTAAAAGTGAAGAACTTCAGAATTCGAATTAAGCTTTTATAATATAAATGCATTGTTAAACAACGAATGTATGATTTAAATATTAAATAATTGCATGTGTGATGCCGTAGTACAAGACAAGTTCTCAGTGTAAGCACCACAGACTTTGCAGGGGTCTTGACACGTATGCGTGTCTATTAGCCCGATCATCATTTACACTTAGGCAGATAGGTAGAGAGCGTCATACCAACTTAAATAACGCTCATACAGATGAGTTGCGTTACAAGTTGTAGCACTTTTGCTCGTTTTAATCAGGAAACAAATAGTTTGTATTTGTCTTCTTAATTTAGTACAACATCTCGTGACCCTTCCTGTTGATCACTACAATCAAGGCCTTACATACATCAATACGTTTAAAAAAAAACACATAATCTTTAGCTTTGCTTAACATCAAACACTTTCCAGAAAACGTTTAGTTCTTCTGTTGTTTTTTTTTATCTCTTTCTTTGTGTTACTGTCAAATACCCAAGGACGGTATTAAACATGCATTGGTTTCACTGAGTTACATTTGAACATTTATCCTGCATTGATAATTAATTTTTAAACTATGAAAATATACATGTTTGCCATGGCGATTTCTAATGCGGTGAAACACCGGATCAGCTTGGTTATTCGTGTGTCTTAAAAAGTTATATTATGTCCATATTCCAATAGCACTTTGTTCGGACGGTCCTGATTATCTACAAACTTGATGGACACTTCATTACTGCAAAGATCACCTTTGTATGGTATGGATTTCCTGCCTCCCTAAAAGCGATTACTTGTCGAACAGAATCATTAAACAAACTCCACAAACATGAATTTTTATATGGCGTTTTAGTAACTGTTAATCTGAGAGAGAATTGTAAAAAATATGTATAGTGTTATAAAGCTGTTTCTTTCAAGACCGATCGCGAATAAAAGAGTTCCAATCAAAAGAAGACAACTATTTGTTCGTATAATTGCAGCAAATTGACGGCTACTAGGATGTCATTAATAAGGTATCCAGTGTATGTTGGCAACATAGTGTTCTCTCATTTAAATGACGGGTTTAAAGAAAAAAAAGTTTAATGGCACGTAATAATTTGAAGTGAATGAATTTCTTTCGAGCATTGATACTGTATTCAATTGTACACATACAAACATAATTCACGCAACAACAATGAACTGCGAAAATTTTATCATTTGTTTGAATAACGATAAAAGGAGCCTGGCAATTTGCCAGATACAATTTGCTTCAGTTAAAACGTAATATGTAATTTCACTGGCGATTGATTTGCTCGGTTGTTCAGACATAAAAGGACCGAGTGATTGCGTGGTTATTGGTTGAAGACAAAGATCTCGCTTTCTTGGATTGAGATGGAGTGGGCCAGCCCCGCTAACCACTAACACGGTAATCCACGAGATTACCCTGGCTACCAATCTAGGTAAACGCCGTCCTGTGTGGTTCATTCAATCTTACCCAACATATACGAAAAATCGAAAATACTATAATTATGTGCAAGTACACGTTTTGCTATTTGATTGCCAAACATGCAGTATTCGACGAGAAAATATAGAAAACAAATCATGGACATAAATATTTCTTACGTATCATTTACAAATAATAAAGTGTGCTTATGTTATGAAGCAGCAGAACCGAACTATTTGACATTCAAACAACACTATTTATTTAACTTACATTTTAAACATTTATAAAATATATCAAGCAACATTTGGAACCTTAAAAAACATCAAAATGATCACTGCATCACCTTTTTACTATCATACTTATCCCGTATTTCAATCATCGATAAAGTATCGGGAACATTTACCCAACATTTATAGTTTGACAAGTATTTCATGCAAAGGTCGTATTGCGTCAAGGATTGATAAATCATCGCACATGGTTTACGAACGATCTGATTCGAATTGGTTGGTTTTTGTCTCGACATTTACCTACGTTATCTTTCGTGGCAACTCGTTTGACATCTTTCGTAATTTTATGTCCATGATGTTATTAAAGATGCCGGTTTAACGTAAGAATTCTTCCAAAGAACTGACCCGTAATCAGCTGTTATCACTGACGGAATATATGCATGAACAAACTCAAGAATTATTATAGATTAATATTACATAATAGGCAACATGAACACATTTTCATTCGTAAAATCCGCATGCATCACGATGTAATAATAGTATGTATATACGTATTGTAGAACACAGAAAATCATTAATTAGTTTTAATTAAAGTATATACTGACATGTATATGGGGACACTATGTACGGGTTAGCTTAATTTATATAATCGTTTAATATATATAATATGAATAATCAAGATCAATCCGAATGTACGTATTCATTCAATACACACATTGGTCGACATAAAGAAATAATAAGTTCAATATTACGTGTCATGACCGAAATAATTATTTAGAGCCGTTTCTTTCGGAAACAAATAAGCAACTATAATAACTTCTCTACGTGTATTGTGAATTAACGAATACTGATTACTATACAGGAAAGCATTGTAATTATTTTCCTAATGATTGAAGACTTGTGTGTCATCCGGAAGCAAATACATTGATGAAAAAAATACTTTATTTATATGAAACAAAGGAATGACTCAATAGAACTAGTTCAGCTTAGTGTGGTATGGATTTTCTGTCTGCTTTTGGCGATTACTTGTCGAAAAGAATCATGAAACAAACTGCACAAAATGAGATTTTAATTGAGTTATACTATTTGTTTATCTTCGAAGAATTGTACACATGTATTGATATTGTTGTAGGGCAGTTTCCTTTATTGAAGATGCACGACCGCAGGTTCTAAAAAAATAACCGATCACAAGAAGAAACCTTTTTTTTACAGCAGAAAAACATGACATGAACAATGGGGTTACATTACTAAGGTTTCTGGTGTGCCAATAAAGTCACCTTAAATAAAAGGAGGGGGGGGGGGTAATGTCAAATCCTGCGTCACTTCATACATATAGCATGTTAGAGCTTCTGCTTTAAGATTAGTTTATTCATATATTTAGAATTTTTGAAAGATGATTCACAATGCTTTGTTTTGATAAACGGCACTTTGTCTTCCTGGTAGTCTTAATCTCGAAAGAGGAGTTGCTTATGTGTGTGATGTGCATTTTATTATATGGTAAACTTTTCGATGTAAAATCAAGGCGCTGTAGGCGCTGAAGGCCTGGGGCTAGAGTTAGTGTGACATACAATGCATTAAGGATGTATTGTTCTATTTTTCCCCTTTGTGCGAATTTATTCGGATTGACCCTAGCGGCTGAGTGCAGAAGCTCAGAGACTGTAAGAAAAGACAATATTTGTGTATATACTACAGTGTACATACACGGTGGAGGACTACACGATACTAGTGGTTGGAACGATAACCGTGTGTTCAACCCTACAGATATAGTAGAGGTTCGTCTACAGAGGCCGTGAAGATATACAACAACAACAACAACATGGCCGCAAAAAAACTGTTATTGTTGGCTTCATATGAACCACTTTCAATATCCCAAAATAGCTTTCTATTACATAATTAACATATCATGAAAACAACCATACTTCCTTTGTAATGTGTATACAAATACAATCCACTAACCCTGATAAAAAACGGTGTACAGATTGTGTACTTTGTCTCACGTAGAATTTTTCGCTCTCGATTTGAGCGCTTGATCTGCGCAGTGAAATACCATATCCGGAAACTTCGTCTATTTCCGAGAATGATCGAGAATATTTTTATTTTGTTTTCATTTTCTTTTTTCTGGAATGTCTTGTTAACTCAAAATTAAAAAGCAATATTTTAAAATATGTTTACAAATACCAAATATAATGTCTTCAAAAAATGTCTCAGAAAACAATTCTTCTTACTGTCTCGTATCTTTTCGGCCTAGACCGTCAAGAGAGGAACTTATCCTCGCATGAATATGTAAACAATAAAAACTATGTCTTAGCCATTGCTTAGCAATTTTGCTTCAATAATATTTTTTACACTTTTTTAACACGTGTCATGTTATATAGTGATGTTCTGTACTAACAAGGCGGGTTATTGAGATCTGCGAAGAAATACTTTTATTGTGCGTGAATTAAGTGGTGAATCAGATTTTCGGGAATTAGCTTTTTGGCAGCCAGCCAATTCGGATAGGCTCAGAAATGTGTATCATTACTTTGGTCTTGGGGCTACGCCCAATGCCAAAAAAGAATGGGTCAACATGTCAACCTGCGAACATGTGTATATACGTAGCTGAGCAATACAATTGAGAATATATTGTGTATTTAAGTCATACACCTATTTAAATGTAAAACGTACTATATGCCGCATTTTGGCACTCTTCACAGAGAAATGCCCTTTGAAAAGAAAATAACTTGCTTTTTATAATTAAAGCATTGCACGTTACCGCAGAGAAAATCTCTTTAAGAAAAGGAAATAACATAATTTGTATCTTTAATTCAATGCACGTTTTCATGGATCCCCTTGATGTTCTTTTGTGAAACGTAAATTACCATTTTTTACAACGACCTGCACTGAGCATGCATTTTTTCTTATTGATTATAATGTTTGTGGCATTTAACATAAATCCTGAAATTTCATTGTCAAAGTTTACTTGGCAAAATGAACTTGCCGCTAGCTTTGATGTTTGCGATTGTTTAAATGGGCCCTTGTCCTGTCGGTTTGTTTACAAACTTATCCTACTACAACAAACAAATGTACATACTTCTTTCAAAAATACGTAATGGCTCAGTAAACCAAGAGAAATACATGCTCCGGACAACAATACGTAATGGTCCAGTAAACACAGAGATATATTTGCTTTGGACAACAATCATTAATATTTCAGTTAACGATCAGAAATGCATGCTATAACACTATGTAATGGTTCAGTAAACACAGAGACATTTGCTCAAGATAACGTATGGTTCATTAAAAGAAGAGTTAAACATGATTAAGACGCAAATAAGTTATGATTCATTAATGGCTGATGTTCTTGACAACGGAGGCATATTTTTATGTCGTAAAGTATGGTGTAATTGTACATTTATTATATTTTTCTGGCATTAAACATTGAACACGAAACTATATAAATTGTAAAGTTTGCATACCGCCAGCTGTGTGGTTAATGTTTTGATGACATGGACGTATGTCCTTTAGAAACAATATTATACTATGCCTTACAGATATATTCGTTTCGAATTTAGTTAAGCCATGGTTCAATTACCATAGTCTTAAGTATTTGCAAGCCTATTTTTCAGTTGTATTTATTTGTTCTAGTTATAGTTTTAAACTCATTGAGTTAAGCTTGAATGCATCGAAACCCTTAGGCTTGTTGAAATGCTTTCGAGTCTGTTTCCTGTTTAGAACAAGTACTTGATGTATTTTAGGAAGATCTAGACAATGCTCCCACAGTGGGACCGAACCCGTGACCTCTCGATCGCTACGCGGACACCATTTCTTCAAAACCTCCTATTACATATGATTTTTGTGACTGACTGTTTCTAATATCATGGTTGTAGAAAATACACATAAAATGGAACGCCTCCTAATTTATCAAAAGCTTTGTAGAATTATTGCACTTGCAATAGGCAAACATTTTGGCTACTTCCATACACTAGACAATCTAAAATGATTTTGATGAAATTAGATTTTACCTTACATAATCTGATGTTTGATATCCGATTAACGTTAAAGGTGTTATTGTTGAATCTCCACCGTGAGCTTCCAATCAATAAAACCATGCCTTAAATTTATGATCATAATCGCTTTATCAAAGAACATGTAACATGTTCACGACTGAGATTTATGTTATTCTGTCAGAACAGTTATACTAAAAACTGATAATTTGTTTTAAACATTATATACATATTTGCACTTTGGTGTTTTCCCATTTCAATAACGGGGGCAAACTACACACAATGAAATGCACCGAAAAAGATAATGCACACTCAAACAACATAATTAACACAACACATATGCACTGCGACCTTTGTATCATTTGTTTGAATTACGCCAACATGTATCGCTTTTTACTGTAGCTTCATGTCATGTACTTTTTTTGCTTCAGTAAAAAAAAGAAAGTAAATTTCACCTGTGATCAATATGCTCGTTTTTTTCAGAGATAAAACGACCAAGTGATTACGTGATTTTTGGTGGGAGATAATCGTATATCGTCTATTAAGATGGATTAGGCGAGCCATTCTGCACAAATAAAGTAATAAACGTCGTTACTCTAGTCACACATCTAGGAAAACGTAGTCATGTGCGTTCATTCAATCTTACACACTATGCACGCATGATCGAATTTTCTGTAATTATGTGCAAGTAAGCGTGTAAATAACTACACCGGTGTGTTTATGTAATGAATCACAACCGAACTGTTTGACATTTGCCTTTTACCATTCAAACAGTATAATTTAAGTAACTATACATTAAAAATTGAATCAATATATCAGGAATTGTTTTCACAAACACTTACAATTGATAACTGAAACACATTTTCACTATCATACTGATCTCGTGTGTCAAGCATCGGTACAGAGTCCGGAACATTTACTCAGCATGCATAAAGTGCAAGATATTTCATGTAATTGTCGTATAGTTCTTCTCAAGCATTGATTAAGTAGCGCACATTATTTCTGAACAATTGTATTCGCATTGCTTCGTTTTTGTCTCGACAATTAACTTCCTTTGTCTCCCGTGCGAAGCCATTTGACAACATCATTTGTTATGTTATGCCATTGACTTTATCAGAGATGACGGCTTTACGTAAGCATTCTTGCACAGAACTGACCAATGATCGGCTGTTTACTTACAATGTATGCATACCAGGAACCAAATAATAATCGCTGACACAATTATATATTTTAATATTTGGATGATAGATGACCTATTTGCGATGAATTAGTAATAATAACTTTTCCAGATGATACTGTTAATGAAGTAAACCTATAATGCTCAACTATTTTTAATTAACTTCCGATATTTCACGTCATGGTTATGTTTCGGTCCGTAAAGCTGTGTTGAGCAATACACGTATAATAAACACAAAAAACGTACCGGCATGGTGGAGCTTACTTCGTTAGCTGCGTGGTCCACACTCAAACTTGTATTCATGCATATAAATCAAAACGTATTTAGTTTAATAAACAAGTCGATACCTTTGTTAGCTATGTGTTTTCCTGCACAATACACATACAGAACAACTCTAATGTATAGAGTTTCGATGCACGGTTCGCTTAGGTGCCCGGATGTGGGTGGGTGTAAGAGATGTCAGGTATATAATAGGTGAAATGCTCATAACTGTCTGTTTGAACTGAAGTACAGTTTGACCAACTTAAACTGAAAACAAAAAACCCTTTAGTGTATGAGTCGTGTATTAATTTCTATGAAAGTATTATCTATCTAGATGTTAGATGTTTTATTTGAAATAATATATCACTCGTCTGAGAACCTAGATATGTCAACAAAGTTGTTCATGTTACATAAGCGAACCGAAGCGAAGCGTTTGGACTCTTTTTTCCGGTATTATATACGTACAACGTGGTTTGTTAGAACAATATTCACGGCCAATATGTTTAGATATACGCACATGCAGTTTAAGTGGTTTGTTTTGTCATTATACTGATAATTATAGAACACTTCTTTGGCATCGACAAGCAAACCTAATATTTGGAAAATAATAATTGAAAAAAAATATATATTAAAATTCAAGGAATTGCTTAAAATGGAAATAATTAAAATTACAATTACATGTTGGCTATTTTCTCCCGTGTGTATTTGAGCGAATCACTCTCTTGCACTTAACTATCTTAAATTTACTTTTACCAAGTACTTGCGCATGTGTTTAATCTGCTATAAAATTACTATTATGACAACTTATTTTATTTCACTAAATATAAATCATACTTCACTATTAGTTCGTACGTCGTATATATCAATTATATTTACTTAAATTATGTTCTGAATTGCTTTGGCTGGATTTAACGACATCGTCCTCAGACCATAATTTTGCAATAAATGCACGTTTGAATAAGTAATATTTTTAACGTTTTTTATTGAATTCCCTGAAGCGGTTCAACCAATAACACTTTTCAAAATATGGCTTCCAGCTGGCATAATAGTATTCATGCTTGTGAAATCAGTATCCTAAATCTCTCGGAGTTCCAGTTAATAAATAAAGTCTTCTCAACTAGTTGTCCTTACTTTTAAGCAAGTAGTCATCGTTACGGTTGGTGTATCGATTTTGATAAACGTTTATATACTTAACACATACAGTCATTGCATACATAATGGACCATATGATTTGATAAATGCTTAAATAAAACAAAATGTTTTAACACACAGTTTATCTTAAAATTAATATTCAGCAAACATTATTTAGGTATATACTTATAATGAAACGCAAATCAAGCTAGTTTTAACACAAAGATATCTAAATCACGTTAATGGTACACAGTGTTTAATCTTTGTTAATAGTGTACCCATCGGGGTGTTATTATTTCAATTGTAAATTGTTTTCGTCGTTTCGCAGTTGCAGGACAAATTACCGTATGCATACTGGTGATAGTCTTAGAGCTATTTGGTAGGTATGTGCCTTTGTCCCTTAAACGTACGTTCCAACACAGAGTCGAGATCGACGAGAAATTCTCTCCATAAATCTCATTAAACTTCATGTGAAAAATGTGAATGTTTTAATGATGGATTTCGACAACGTGCAGTTTGCTACTACCATTGTGGTATTATAAACAACATGTTGCATTGGTTAGGCGTAAGAATATTTGGAAGTTTTGCAAAAGAGACAATAAAACGTCGAGGAAAAATTCCGTAAAGCAAACAAAAGATCAACCGAAACAGCAAAGCATTAGCTATTCTTGTTAAAGGACGAACAATTAACTTGTTTAACGTCTATCATTGCAGAAGTACAATTAATTATGTTAAAGGATACCCAGCATCTGTGCATGTATGACGAACCTAGCAACGAGCAAAGTTTAGGGTTAGAAAGAAATAACACGTGTTAAAGTAAAAATGACGGAAAGCCAAATGTGATAACATGAAACAATTTATCTTCGTTGGTATCATAACATATTTGAAATGTTATCATTGTTTTCGGTGCGTTCTCTGTCAAATCCTATCGATTTGGTAACCTAAATTGCAGTTTGAATCAATGTCACACATTTTTGTTGGCAACGTCAACACAATTTAATATTTTCATTTCGCTGGGGATAGCAACATTTGTACTAGTTATTTTACATGGAGTTGCTAGAGAACCATTTTACATGGATGTGTATGTACGACTAAAAAATTGCGATAAGTGTTGACAATCTGTGACTTTTACCCATTTAATTTCATATGCTTAAGCCCTATAAGAGGCCAATGTTTTTTTTACTATTTGACCCGTATACTCCAGTTATAACGCAGACGAAAGTTTCGCTTCTATATGCTTATGCACTTAATAAACGAATCATTGCTCAGCACAGCGTGAGGGCAGTTTCAAATGAATAGTAAATAGTATTGCCAGTTTGGCCTGTTCAATTCCTGGAAATAGCGTGCATGTCTATAAACGTGGTATAATGCTATCAAGAGCCAGTCGTGAGGACTTCGTATGACAAATCTGATTTCGCGCAGTTCGCAGTTTATGTCGTGTCATTATGCACAACATGAAGCATTAACTAGCCGGAATAAAATTGGTGATATTGCTTGTCTTTTAAAAAGAAACGAAAACCACACCAATTAACTCTATACAGCAGTCTGATCCATGACATAAGCACGTCATTATTAAATATCTGGAATGGACGCACAATCCACTTCGTTTATTTCAATGAAATCTTCGCAAAGGTGAGGAAAATATCTACGAAACATTTACATGATTCATGTATTTTCAAGACGATTATAAATTCATTATAGTATATAACTTGTTTTCTCGTTGCTGTTGTGTGGCAAACCGCTTTAAAATCCGATAAGTGACAAACGGAGAGTTTTGCAGACCCCATATTCGACTGACCTAATAAGAAAAAAGTATTCTAGGAAATGCCATCTTCATGATAACATAATTATAACATTCAATTGTTCAGTTGCCTGTCTGAGATTGTACAGGCTGCAATTGCTTGCGTGTACACTTGCTTTATTCTCCTAAGCACTATTTGATAAAAAAAAAACACGTTACTAGGAACAAATTAACTAAAAAGCCAGAACGACATGCAACGCGTTAGTTAAGAATAAAGATGAACAATTTGGACGAGGGATATAAATCACTGCTTGAAATAAATATTCCGAATTTAAACCAGAACAACTGTATGTAAATCGCAAAAGAAAACCAAAAAAGTGTCACAACGCAATTACCGCCTTTGCCAACCCAATGCCCTGGAATATCAAAACATGCTCCCAAATACGTTTCAACACATCTACTTATCTACTTTGAGACCAACATACGTTAACGGAAGCAAAAAGTTAAGCGGCAAGACACATGTATTCGTGTGCTTTTCATGGAGCACATTTCCGAACTTTTAAACGTCTAGATGCAAATTTAGCATAAGCTGTCTCTTTCGCGGACTTAATTCTGGTAATGACGAGATCTAATAATGACGTTACAACTTAAAAATACATTTTAAACATAACAAAACGATTGCGGTTAATGTTGGTATCATATAAAAAAATATTTAGGGAATGACGTTGTCAAGACAATACGAACAACTTAAACATGATTTAAATACGGTTTTTTAATTTATGTCACAAAAGTTGAACGTTTCTTACAATCTGTTACCATACGCTACACATCGCTACAATACGATTCAATTCGTTAAAATAAGTTACAATCCATAACACTGTTTTATAGTAAGTTACTGCGTGAAGAATGTCTTATAACTTATTTAAACAAGTTACAATGTGTGTCATTGTGTAACAATTCGGAAAAGAAATCAGATACTGCGTCACAGTGTTTCAATTAGCAATTAGGAGTATCATTTTGTAAGTGTTTTTAGATCAAGACATGCAGCAAACACAGTTTCTCTATCGTATGCTTTACAAGTGTCGTTTATAATTCCGTGCACTGATATGGTTTCTTTCACAAATCTTTGACATAATAATCATTTTTCGGATAATTGATGGTCTATTCAAATCATATCTGCAGTTAAAGGCATGCTCGAAAAGACTTGAGTCGGGTCATTATGAGTAAGTCAGGAAGCAATTATATACTTATTTCATATTTTAGACAAATTCATAATCGTTCAAGTTTCGGTTATATACCATAGTGTTTACATCAAGCTTTAGGATTCCTTTACATATTCACTGAATATTCAGTTACAAAGACATTTAAAGATAGCATATTTCCGTTAATCACTCAAGATAAAACATATAACAACCCATTACAAATACTGTTATAGTTTAAGATGACACAGCAAATGCAATAATTCGAACTATCAAACACGCAGACGAATTATAGTAAAAGAAAATAAACACCAGTAAAATATATCAGGAAAACGAAAAGACCGGACACCGAATTACAATTAATTGCCTACAGATCAGAAGAAAAATCGATGTATACAATATTATTTCCACAAATATGCCGCACATTGACGACGGGCTATGAAGATGAGTGTAATGATACAATCTACACCAACACATTCAAACGGCAAAGATCCATAATATATTGCAATTCTTTCTTCACAGCTACTTTATGTATGAGGTGAACCTTATAACGTGAATAGTATTGATAATTGTCAAAATGTAAAATTAATTTAAATATTCAATACTTAGACAATTACACACGGTAGAGCTGGGCCGGACGTCTATTATCGGACTGCTGCCGACATAACGGCCCGAGGGTCTTTGGCCCGAGGGCCATTATTCGGCTAGGGCCGATTATGGACGACCTGCCCAGTTCTGCCATGTGTTATCATTTTTATTACATATCATTTGTTTTGCTCCTTCATTTAAATGTATTACCAAACCGTCTTTCCGTAGTTTTTTTATTCAATTGATCACGAAATTACTGACGTATCTCGTGTGACATAATTTATTTGACGAAACAAACCAGTAAGTTAGAAATTCTGACGTGTTGGTTTATTTTACAGTAAAATATGTTTTAAAGCATCGAACGAATCCAAAACGTAGTTTGGATTGTCTGTGTATCGTGTATAATTGGACGCTTCGAGAGGAATACAAGAAATCGCTCCGACCAGTCATTCAATTTCGGAAATCGTCGGACAGATGGCTAGTATTCGAAACAAACTTTTGCAACAAATGTGGTTTTAAATCAATTTAGATGAATGGATGGTAGAACGGACAAAGGAAGTGCATATCGTTGTAATTGTATTGTTATAAGCATCGGATTAAAGTTGTCATTGAGATAAGCTTGTCGTTTATTTAATTTTGTGTTTTGATTACCCGTGTTAAAGCTCAGAATGTGTCACCAATCTAATCTACAGAACAGTTTAAGTTGCACTCGTTATTTTTCATTATTCCAATTGTGTGGTACGTTTAGTAATTATTATGGGATTATAATTTCGTTGATTTGTGGCTTTATTTTAATTATCACCGTTGGACAAGACCGGATGTGGACGCCATTTTGTTCAGTTGACGTCACGTGATCCGATTCTTTTCAGATATAAAATCGGCCCGGCTAAGCGGGCCAATATAATTTATATTGGCCCGCTTGATACGAATAACGGCATGCTCATTAAACATTCGACATTTAAGAAGGACGGAATAATAACATTAAGTGAAAACATGTTGGTGTAAAAAAGCATTAATATCAGGAGCGTTATGTTGGTAGTTTAACTTAGAATACATTCCACATGTCACGGTGATGCATTGCAAAGTTGCTCATATTTCTATCTTGGTTGTTGGTTTAACACATTCAGGTTCGTATTTCGAATGCTTAATATTCATGAATTCGCTGATAAATTATATCATCAACTTAATCTTCCCATACAGCCAAAAATAAATACACTAAGAACACTAATCTAAACAACGATACGAAGCTGTGAAGTCAAATTATACAGACACACACTTTGCCCCACGGAGTGATTCTAAATCAACACGAAGTGTTGTGATAGGGGACGTAATAAGTCATGTATAGCAAATTATTTGTTAAACGAATAATGTTTTTATTGTAGGACTCAATTTGTAGAACCATATTATTCATGGAACAGGCTGCGACTGCACTAGAGTAAATGTGACAATGCCCCAAATGTTATGTTTTTTGTGTGTGTTTTCCTTTCATCGGGAATACCAACACGCCTGAAGATAAACTATACCCATGAACTAAGAGTATGATAATCATTATTCAATTTGGTTGATTGAGTTATTGATGGTGAAGATGATAAAGATGATAAAGATTAAGACGATAGTGATGATGTCATTTGCGTCATTGGAAACGATTGGGATTAATTGTTTGCTAACGTACATTGTAATGAGACTATATTCAACACGATATAAAATGATAATTTTATTAATTTCCAAATTAATCGTGTGTGTTGCTGTTATGAGGCAAAAGTGCTGAAAGGTAAATGAACTATAGAGTGTGGTGCAGTGATTAATGGAACATATACATTCGATTTGGTTTGCTTTCCCATTACCTAGACAGACAGTGTAATCAAGTCTGATTTTAATTCTTTGCTATTACCGACTTTGGCTTGTACATATACATGCGTGCGTTGTTGCTGTTTTTATGATAATAATCAACTAATCTGTTTGCTTTTTTAAGTATGTTTGGTGAGTGTATCAAATATATTTCGTTTTAATTGTTTATTTACTATCATTTGTTTAACAAATGCACTCTTAATTTTAAACAGGCAATTTATCAAAATCTCAAAATAAAGAACTTTATAAATAAGTTCTACTTTGGTTTTTTTCTTTCTTTTAGTTCCCAGCCAATATCATAGGAAGGTGTTAAACACGCTTAGAAAATATATGTTTGACTAAGTTGCACTTATTCCACATTGCTCTTGTATTGAGAATAAATCTTAAACTATAAACATAATTCAAATTTGCAATGGCGCCTTCTCCTGCGGTGTTACACCGGATCAGCGTGGTTGTTCATGTGTCTTTACAAATAATATAAAGCCCACATTTCAATGCTTGTCGAACAGAATCGTGGAACAAACTTCACAAACAGATATTTTGAAATGATTCTGAGTAATTGTTTATCTTCGAGGGATTGTACACATTTATTTATAGTGTTGTATAGCAGTTTCTTTCATTGAAGATGCACGACCGCACGTAAATCTGTTTTGTAACAGCAGAAAACATGACTGGAAAAATTGGGTTGCATTACTTAGGTCCCCTGTGTGCCAATTAAGTCACCTTAAATAACGGGGAGGGGGATAATTTCAAATCCTACGTCACTGCATGTATAAAAAATATGTTAAAGCTTTTGCTTAAAGACTTGCTTACTAATATATTTTTTGCATTTTTTTTAAAGATAAATAACAATGATTTGTTTTAATAAACGACACGTTATCTTCTAGCTGATCTTCCTCGGGATGATTTTCGTTTTTATGCATTGTCCATTTTAAAATATGTTAAACATTTTCATATTTAAGAATAAAGGTTTCAACATGCCAATCTGCGAACAGTTTTCAATACGAAGCTTAACACTACAATTGATTACATAGTGTATCTTTTAAGTTATCAAAATATTAAAATTTTAAAACGTATTACTTCTACTGGCGCAGTTTGGCACTGTTAACAGAGAAATGCCATTGGAACACAAAATAACTTGCTTGGTATAATTAAAACAATGCATGTTATTGCAAAGAAAGTCTCTATAAGAAAAGGAAATAACTATTTTTTTTTTATAATTTACGCAATGAACGATTTCAGAGTTCCTCATTGATTACCTTTTATGAAACTAGAATTACCATGGATTTACAATTACATGCACTGTGCACGCATTCTTCTGATTGATTATAATGTGTATGAAATAAAACATTAATCACGAGACTTCATTGTCAAAGTTAACTTGCCGCTAGCTTTTTGTTAACGTTTGTTTAAATTGGCCCTTGTCCGATTGGTTATTTAACAAAATATAGTTAACGAAGAGAAATACATCGATAAAGAGTCCAGAAAATTTACTCAGCATGAATAAAAGTGAGAAATAAAGTGTATTTCATGCAAAGGTCGTATCGTGATCCTCAAGAATTGATTAGGCATCGCACATTATTTTTGAACAATTGTATTCGCATTGCTTCGTTTTTGTCTCGACAATTTACGTCTGTTGTAGCCCGTGCCAAGCCGTTTGACAACATCATTTGTTATGTTATGTCATTTACTGTATCAAAAATGACGTCGTTACGTAAGCATTGTTTCACAGATCTGACCCATAATCGGCTGTTTTACATTTCCATCCATTGTATATAGTACGTTCACTAGATTCCGATATTCACGATCATAAATGTCATCATATTGTTGATAGGTCAGTGAAAACCATCTATCAAAACATAAGTGGAACTGAATATTTGTCCGTCTTTGAAAAGTTCCAATCAAAAACCACATTAAATGATGAGGAGGTTGTGTGTGCATTGATTCTGACATCTGGACAACCTCTGTGTTTGAAAATACATTAAGGTGAATTTGCATGGTATTTACTCTAATTTGTATAGACGTGTTGTTAAAGGTTGCATTAGAAAATTATTCTTAAATAAAAATGTATAACAAGTCATAACACAGATGCAAGTTATGTTTAAACTATATAATTATACATATTATAGGTAATTTAAAGTTGCATTTATCTTAAATATACTGCAGGAAGCGACTCTTGGTATTTACCAAACACACATTACATAGTAAAACATTTCTTTTTAAGGATCTGACCTATTCGTGCATTTCTCAATCAAACCATTCGATACTCACATTTACAAACAGCATATGTGACGACTTGCGATATATCTGTCCTGTGATTATTTTTTTATTGCAGTGAATTAAAACCCAATCGAGAATGTACTATTCTTTTTAAACAAAAGGACCTGCAATTCAGCCATGTGACCAACATAACTTTCTTGGTTAAATACGATATGCCGTAAAATATAATAACGCGTTCTTCAAGAATCGAAAGGTATATGTTTGCTTAAAATAGGAAAGATCATATTATAAATGGGAAATGAGCAGAGCGCAAATTCGACAGTATTCTGGTGTCTGCCTACGGTACAAAGGCCACATTATTTGGAAATGCGTTGCGTTGCGTTGTCAACGTTCACTACTTTATTTCAATAGTAATACTAATTATTGTTCCCGCGTTTACGAATTGAACTCTAGAGAGGCTAATAATATTGGCTCGATCCTTAACGTCTCCGATTTTCAATAAACATTAATTCACACGAATGCTCTCTTAAATACAGCCTAAAACGAACTGTTTTTTGAAAACGATTCACCTTTCTTTTTATAAGTTATAAATGATAAAAATGGCAAACGTGATACCAAAACGGAATTTCTTCTCTATCAGTGTTTTATTAAATGTGTGTCAGTAAACTGTTCATTCAAAAAGATGTCTGCAAA
Organism: Dreissena rostriformis; assembly: GCA_007657795.1. Lineage (NCBI taxonomy): Eukaryota > Metazoa > Mollusca > Bivalvia > Myida > Dreissenidae > Dreissena > Dreissena rostriformis. The sequence goes on from VMBQ01003313.1 coordinate 190,849, forward strand.
AGTTTATTTTGTATGAGAGTGCTACTTCGCCGATATCTTTCTATGAAAAAGGTTACACTTAGTCTTTTATAGTTTACTACTGGTTTAAATTATCTGTCAATATTCAGAGCATTATACTAATATTTAGTTATATATAAATGATCTAGTAAAACTACTAAAATTAATCCGGCCATGTTTATATCTAACGATTTAACCCCCCCCCCCCCCCCCCCCNACTTGTATAAGTTTACCGATATTTGCTGTTTTTATTCTTCGGACAATCAACGTTAATTGTTCTGGATTCCAATAAACGCGTTAAGAAACGATAAATCGGTCACAAGCGATAAATTAGAGGGTTTATGTAAACCCAAAATTCCACTTGAGCGGAGACAATTATTCAGCTGATGTATTGTAAAATTGTTGGACAATTGGCAACAATCCCGTCATAAAGGGACATATTGATGACCTTAAACCCATACATTGTGGTTTTCCTGAAAATATTTCACACTTACATCGCTTGATTATCTTTGAAATAAATATTCGAAACGTTTCTGTAATTCGATTAGCATAAAAGTCAATGGAGGCGTGTTTTGCGAATATCAGGAGGCGAACTAGGCCATGGTGCTTGTTAGAACAAATAAATATGACATATGAGCCTGATATATGGTGTACACGTGTTTTGGATATATTCTCTTAACATCAATGAATTTAGAAAACTATATCAGGAGAGAAAGTTTTATGTGTAACCGCTATTTTTATAAAAGAATACTTACTACACAAATATAATGATCAACACTAGGATCAACGCCTTAAAAACGGTCAATGAAAAGAATCGTCAGTTGAAACCGGTTGGGACCAAACCTTACCCTGAATTAATCAGCAATCCAGACTATTCGAAACTAGCTACAGTATTTTTGTAATCAAACGAACCTATGCAGAAAGAAAATGAAACATAAATGCAACAGCGTGACGCGCGAATGGAATTTTACACATGTTAGTGTCCCGGTGTCGAAGTATCGGACATCTTTTAAAACGATTAGGGGATAGATTTTTAAGTTATTAGTACACAAAGAAATATGCTCAATTTGGCAGGGTATTACACTTTTAAGTAAGCAATATATCTACAGAAATGTGCCAAACATATCACAAACATGTATATACTGCTTACAACCTCTATAGACCAAAATATGACAAAATTGAAGATATGTATTTGGGGATACGTTCCACTGCACCCACAAATCACACATCAAACTGCAGTATTTAATATAGCAAATAATGTTACTCCCGAAACTAGATCAGGACCGAACGTCTTGTTCGTATTCACTTCCTTTATACGAAGAACACCATTTAAAGACATCTAAAAACATAAAATTAACACAACTGGGATCACCGAATTGGAACGATCAATTAAAAGTATCGAGGGTTGAAACCGGTTTCAGGACAAGCTGAACCTAACACACCTTTCTCTCAACCATGTTCCTTTGCCTGTTTTCAAACACATCTCTTTAGTAGATCACATAAATATCATAGTAAATAAATGTCATCAAGTTATTTGGTCGATTCGTTTTAACAAGCATAAAACCTATGCATGTTAATAGTAACCTCATTTTGTTACAATTAAGACGAAAAAGTTTACATGTTTTACTTGAACGATATTATGTCAAATCTAATGCTGGACTAATGAGCTTTTAAGAACAGCACGGCGCTTTCCGTTCGTTGGAAATGTTTTAAGATCACAAATGAGATTAGTTGGCATCTTTTAATGACATTTCTAAGGACGGAGTGTGCATTAAAACACATCTTTGGTAGTAAATGTGACGACTTGACCGCAGTGTGTAGGTCAAAGCTCCTCGTAATGGAAATTGCTGTAAAAAGAAGAGCACAGACATGTCTGAAATTACATTAAACCCCATTACAAAGCACTTTTGTTTTTGTGCCTTAAACCTGCATCCTGACTTAAAAATATTCTGGGAAACTGTACCGATCATCGTTTGATGCGTTGCGTGGGAAAACCGGATAAAACACAAGTGAAATTGTCTAAGTGTCGTCCAATACAAGCTTATGCAATCCAAACGTGCTTAAGTCCGCTTAAAAAGTACTTAATGTAAAACTGAAGGTTTTTCATGCTTGACAAAGTTCTGTTTTTACACGACCGAAAACTGACTTTGTTTATTTTAATTAATCTGCTTTGCATTCGCGATATTTCAATATCATAATTGTAGAACACCAGTCTTGTTTCGTATGCGATCTGCCCAACGCATCAATATTTCGGATACAGAACTTGATGGAAAGGCTGTCCATCATCTCCCTCATTTTCGTCCCCTACACCTCGGCGAGGAAAAAAGCAGGTCCACCGGGGGTTGTACAAAGTGCTTAGCGTCTGAATGGGTTTATACCCCCGAGTGTTTTGCAATTGCATTAACCGATCCAAGTTAAACTTATATAGATACATGTATAGTCTTTGCGTTATATATATATTTTTTTTCCTTTAATGTTTAGCCAATTGGACCTTTTCATTAATATAAGACTACAGTAGGTAAACAATAATTCGCCTGATACTATTTCCGGTGTTGTATTATACCTGTTTTAGTTTTCTTTACTGACCAAAACGATCAGCCATAATATTTGACTTCCCTGACGTCTTGCATAATTTCCGGTATATCTCCCAATGACAACTAATTAGTTTAAACCTATTTATTTAAGCTCGATTGCATCGAAAGCCGGAGGCTTATATAAACGCTCTCGAGTCCGTTTCCTGGGACTAGAACCAGTACTTGGTGTCTTTGGGGGAGATCAAAGGAACGCTCCCAGTGGGGTTCGAACCCATGACCTCCCGATCGCTAGGCGGACACCATATCCACTACGCCACGGCGATCAATGACAACTAATTGAATCGAAATAAAAATGTATTCGATCATAACAAACTTACAGGTTTTGAAAGAGCTTCAATGAATGAACCATGAATGGTTGCAAATAATAAAATACTGAGTAAATTACACAAACAATATTCCCCGTCTAGTTTTCTTAAAAACATTAAACCATTTTGTTAAACCACAACTTAACTTAATACCTATTGCAGGGCATATCAAATCGAGGGAAGCGATTCCGAATGAAAGTTTCGTAATGAAAATAATTTTAAATCCATTATATTGAGAGCTTTACGTGTATGGAATCCCTCTCGGAAATTATAGCATATGTTTGGCAAGAAGAGATGAAGATAAAAATAAGTTTTTCTTGACAAATACCGATATTATTTAGTGTTGTAGCTGTTAAGTCATCGTAACTTACATACAGCCGCACGCTTCCATCGAAGGGAGAACAATATGTAAAGAAATATGTATAACAATCCAACATAGTGATTTCAAATACCGATTTCGTTCAAAGGCTTATCTATATAATATGAAAATAGTAATGCTAGATTAAAAATCTATTGATCCGTCGATACACCATTTGTACCCTGTATAAATATATTGACTGAGTTGTCAGTGGTTTTTAATTAAACTAGGCTTTGCACTAACCGATGCATATACTTATCTGAATTCAATACTAACTTAGCATTCTCTCTTTTGCCACCGGAAGTGCAGACATTTATTTCATCATCCAATAATTCATACAAACAAAATATTATGTCAAAAAATAAATTTGATTTGCAAAATGTATTATCTTTGACAGGCAAACGAAAAAGTGGTTTTAAAGCAAGCCATCTTACTAGTGGAACCATCGTGCAGATAAAGTAAGTGCTTTGAGTCACACCGTTGAACGATTCTACAAAAGTTACAATTATCATTGTTGTATATTTGTAAGACCGTATATCAAATATTTAGCATAAATGTGTGCTCCATATATGGGCATTTAATCGTCATCTAATGTAAATTATTTTACAAACAAAATGGCGACGACTTTACAAATACACAAAATTGAATTTAAATGATCGTAAAACGTAAACTCAATGAATATTAACATTGAATATTCTTGCGTGCAAAATATAGTTTTTAGTGCAAGACTTATAATGTTTTGACAGAACAACTATGATAAAGCGCTTTTTATTAAACGAACTGCATCTGCATGTTTATTCTTTATATTACTTAAAAATAGAACGTTAAATTTAACTGAAATACAGCCAATATGACTTAAATACATGACTCGATACAATCAAGACCATTACAAATTAAAATGACGGTCAATGTGTAGTTTGTTTTTCTAGCGTTTGGATTCCGGCAATAGGGTATACGACTGTACATTGTTGTCCGAAAAGCGCCATGCACATTGAATGACAGTCGATTCATAAGCTGGGCCATTACAAAAGAAAGTCTTGTTTCTTACTTGATTTATGTTTCTATGCGAGTATTTATTTAAGTAACGTGAATCATTTGTTTAATAATTAGGCCTTTTATAACGTCGTTTTCATATTGTTTTAAGAATATATTAAAGTTACACTTGATACTAATATGGCAAGTTGTTCGTAAACAGTGCAATATTTTAATTGAGTTGCTTTATAAACATTCTGATTAAATTTATCGACGATAGGTTCTTTGCCAGATAAAAGGGCCACGTACTAAAATATGCTTTCACTCCTAGTTGTGCAGCTGAAGTTTCACTTTATATACAGTTTAATGCACTTAAATATATTATTTGTATTCATTATGTTTTACAGCATCTGTGTCCAGCGACACAAGATTTGTAGTATCGATTCCATTTCATTTATTCAAATTGACCACTACAGTAACTTAACCGTTATTTTTGGAAGCAATGTATGTTAAGGGATTGAGATACATGATTGAAAACTTGGAGTAACACATATGACCTTTTACTTATTAATTAACTTAAAACACGTAGTTTAAAGATCACATTTAATTTAGAAAGGCAAGACTTTTAACAGACCTGTTTTTAAGTTTTCAAACCACGTCTTTAATATTGAACGTATTAATATCGATCTGTGTTATTTAACTTCACTCATAAAAGGCTTTTTCCATTATGCTGTAATCTTTTATATTTTAGAGATAGAGTCATACGTATTGGAGTTAAGTACACAGGCAATTTGTGGTCGCACTTCTACGTCAAAATAAAAAAAGGTGTGTATATACATAGATGTTCCTCGATTTCGTCATGTTCAATACTAGCTGTGCTATTGTATTGATGGGTATCTGCAAATGGTAGACCTACTTGGGGTACAAGAAGCAGGAAAATCGTCCAGGTTCAGCATACCACGATGCTGTTCAAGGACGTTGGTATTAACATATCTGGTACTGTATGTTATTAACGTGATTATCAAATTATTTTCGATTGTTCAGGTCATCTTGTATGATTGTTTTCACGTAATCATATCCGCGTTCAATCTGCAAGCCGTCTTACGAAAATATCGGTGATTTACTTCTATTATGAATTTACGACGTTCACCCATATTTGCTGCCTCATAGAACTGGCATTTAAGAGGTATTGTTCTAGATATCAATGCATACATGTTGAAAGAATAAATCAGTAAAAGAGCAATATATATGACGGAATTATGTAGGACCCAACCGTCCAATTAAACTAGGAAAATCATTAAGATGTAGAATTATTCACATCATTAAGGGACATATTACAGGCTAAACATATACACTTTGGTTTCTCCGTCCTATTATTATAATCACTACTGTGAGTAAGTTTAACGGTGCAACGACCTAAGGGGCAATTCATGTACGGAAGTGGTGTCAAATATATTTTAGAATGTATTTATCAAACTAAACGAGTTAAGAACAACGACCGGATGATAATGAAGGAGAGTCCATGACCTTAAAGGAATAGAACTCAAAATAGAATGTTCGTTGTTCCTCGGAAGAAGTAATTGTTTTACATCGCTTTGCAAAAACAACTATACACAAAGTAAATCTTTAGCTTCCTCAGCATGAGAGAAACAGTATTGCAGTTTTTGGTCAAAACACAACAACACACAAAATGGACTAAAACTGGGGTCACCGCGTTGAAGCGATCAATGCACACATCTGGGGTTTACACCAAATCTTACATTGACTCAAAACCTGTATGTGTGTATAAGCAATAGCAGCCTTTTATTACTACTCAAATCAAAAACGCAATACAGGAGAATGAATTTCTTTTCATTTAAATGGTTGGATGCAAACCAGAGCGACACAATTGTAACTTCTTGGCACGATCAGATAAAACTAAAAAAAAATGAACAACATAATATTATTATTTATAATGCATATACACAGAGTTAAACATCAATTCCATTACGATATTGTAGCAATATGGATACGTATGTATAAGCCTTAATAACATTACATGTATAGTTAATGAACATTATGTTGGGAAAACGGTTTCATTTTAATTCATACAAACATGTAAACACAAGCCATTTTTAAAAGTAATCCTAGTGTATGTGCAGAAAAAGGTTAACATTCACATTAATAAGTCATTTATACTCAAACAGAGACACTCAAGAGAGACGTTGAGACTATAGTTTATTTTCTTATATGTCATTATGAATTTATTGATTGTGCATTTCCCCATTCCCATTTTCCCTCTTAGGCAAGTATAAATCGTTAATCATTATATTTTGTGATACAACGCGTCATGGTTTACCTGTACAAATTCCTAGTGGTTAGCTAAAATTTCATTATTGTTACTTGTTTCTATCAAAGTATATTGGTTTATCCCATCCTCAGACGTGCATTGTCGAAATAACCCACTGTGGAATATATTTTCGTTTATTTTCAACACTGTTGAAATATAGCTCTCACGCGCGGCGGACTACTTTTTTAGATTTAGATATAACATTCAGGAGATATGAATACGAACGTGTTGATCACATAATTGAAACGTATAGACCTCGAAACATTGGAACAACAAAACGTGGCGAGAATTTATAAGATTTGTCGAGAATACAATAACATAAACGTCTTGATCAAATACCGCATAAAATGTCATTAAGATGCAAAAGCATCGCGATGCAATATGCAAAAACATAAATTGTTGAACGCACTGCACCGATTCAATTGTGTCTATGTTTACATTAGTATTCGATGCATGTAGTTGTGCATAATTGTGTCAAAAAACAAATGGCAATTATATTTTATGATAAATGGTTAAACTTCGAAATCACAGACTGCTGCTAACAGGTAAATTGCTATGTTTTACCGTAAAATTCGGCAATATCGTTTCGCAACAGTGCTAAAATTAAATGTGTTTTCTTAATAATTGCTACAGAAAGAAAAGAGCGGTTAACTGTTTTAATTTACCAAAATATGATATTTCACCCTTTCAACAGTAAAACTAGTACATAAAGCAAAAATGCATTATAACCAGTTATTACCTATTAGAACGCGTGCAATATATCTAGCAGTTACAATTGTGTCATAGCAAGCATAATGCTATTTGTTTCAGCAGCAACAAACGAAGCACAAATGCAATAGCGCATTATTTGGTAATTTGTAATAAACGTGTATATACTTGATCAGTATCACCATGCTTTTAAAAGCGTGGGGATATTGTACATGTATTGGTCTTCGCCGTCTGTCCGTCCGTCCTGGACACTATCTCCTACTTCACTATTAGCACTCAAACCTTGAAAATTTCACTCATGGTAGCTATGAGCATATTTTCGACGGTGAGCTATTTGGAATTTTGATCTGACCCCTTGGTCAAAAGTAATGAGTAAATAAATGGGTAAAAAAACCACTCATTTTACTAACAACATGCGACGCACATGATACTAACTTTTGACCCAGGGGTGAGATCAAAATTCCAAATAGAGCACCGTTGCACATATGCTAATATAGCTACCATGTGTGTAAGTTTCAAGGTTCTAGTGCTAATAGTGTAGGAGAATATAGTGGCCGATGAGGGTTGAGGTGGGGCCCAAAAATTTGTTTTAACATAACTTCTTAATTTATTCACCAATTGACTTCCAATTAATACTGGACATCTTTTATGACAACACGGTCTATCTCGACCATCCATGTCCACATTTACCACCCCAGGGCCATTGATAAAGGTAAAGACAGCTTGGTTCCTGTCCTCTTTCAAATTTATCGATAGGTCCACGGGTATAACTTCCCCGTAGCCCCAAAAAAATGTTCGTACCCAAAACATTTCGTACCCATTTTTTTAGTACCCAATTTTGTTTCGTACCCAAATGGTTTTTCATACCCAAATATTTTCGTACACAATTTGTGTTCGTACCCAAATTTATTTCATACCCAAATGTTTGTTCGTACCCAAATTTGTTTTGTACCCAACTCTTTTTTTCGTACCCAAATGTTGTTTGTGCATAATTGTTTCGTACCCAAGGTTTATCTCGACCATCCATGTAAACATAATCCACCCCAGGGCCCCGCCCACATAGGCCACACCCACCCAAAATTGCCTTTCACTATAACTTCTTCATTTCTAAACCGATTTACTTCTAATTGATACTGAGAATACGGTCAATCTCAACTAGGCATGGCCCCATTACCAACCCTGGGCCGCCCCGCCCACATAGACCACGCCCACCCAAAATTGTGTTACGCGGCGTTGGGATACGCGTCAGCTACTGCCGCGCCATTTCTAGTTAATATTTCTTTTATAACACCGTTAACCGTTAAAAAGAAAAGATAATAGTTTCATGACGTAGGTAGTGCCGAGATAATTATAAGTTTCCCCCAAAAACATAATAAGGAGATCTGATTAGTGATTTCCCTGGATAATAACGGTTCAATTATCGTCAAAACCTTTCGTGCTACTTGCAAATAGACATATCATGCATGTACTTAGGTGATTTAAGATTAGCGGACGGAGGTCAATTTGACCAGTTGTATAATATCCAGTATCAATAAAACTACATAGTTAATGTTATTTCACTACTGCATACACCTTATGGTACAAGTTTTACAAATTCAAATATGTAAGGAATAAAAGGTTCGCAAACTATTTTTAAACGTAACATCTTTCCGTGATTAATATATAATAGATAAGGTTTGCATGTAACAAATAATGAACAATTCTAACAAATGTTTTAAATACGAATATTCGTGATACATCATTCTGCTAGTGCTATAAAACGGTTTTCATCTATTAATTTTAGAAAGTCCATATTTTTGTTATCCATAGGTTTTACACTTGACAGACAAATATTGTTTGAGATGCAATTCCTTGCATGTTGAATAAGTAATTATGTCTTCCGGAAGTAATGGGTATAGTATCAAGTAAACATACACACAGAAATGATCTAATCTTGTCATAAATCGCTCATTGACAACTGTATACGTTTCTGTCTTACATAATATATTTAGCATTGCAGACATGCAAACATAACAAATGCATAATTTTTCGGTTAATCAGCACTAAACGCAATAACAAAACTGCAATGATTTGTTGAACTAACTTGACATAGTTTTGTTGGCGACAAATTCAGTCATAAAAAGTACATGTCTGTGTAGTTCAATTAATGATGCATTTGTTTTTTGACATAATTATGCACAATCACATGCATCGAATACTTATATTAACATAAACACAATTGAATCGGTGCAGTGCGTTCATCAATTCATGTTCTTGCATCTTGTATCGCAATGCGTTTGCATCTTAATGACATTTAATGCGGTATTTGATCAAGACGTTTATGTCATTGTATTCTCGACAAATCTTATAAATTCTAGCCTCGTTTTGTTGTTCCGATGTTTCGAGGTCAATGCGCTTCGATTTTGTGATCAACACGTTCGTATTCACATCTCCCCTAATTTAATGTTCGATACCTTTCAGAGTATATGCGTATTATTCTCTGATTTACAGTCGATGCAATTAGTGTTATGGCGAAAATAAGAAGCATTTTAATGACTTTGTTTGTGCGTAGTTTAAACAGCCCCGTGTTGTGATTGATTATGTGTTTATTGCGATATAAAACACTGACACATCGCGATTAGGAGGACCGGAGTTTAAATCAAGAACATGTGTGCTAGTTGTTAACATTAGTAAACTTACAAAAGAAGTTTATTGATTGGGAAAAGTTGGAAGTAAGATGATGAATATGTTTCTGATGACGTGATGGAGTATATTACAATGAAATATCGGGCACCATAGCACAAAACTACGTCAGGCTTATCGACAAAATAATGTTAACAATTACATAAACATATATATATACTACTAAAGATAACGTTATTTGTTTTACTAGTTAATGGCTACTTAAAATATATTAGGGTGATACATTAGTGCGTACAACTCACAATGGCATTTTTGTATCATATCTTATGTGTGACAGAATCATTTCTTTAAAAGACGTACTCAGGTTGGTATGAAAGCTTTAATGGAAATTGTGCCCAAATAATTAAGAAAACATTTTGTATAAGAAAAGTAGTGTCACATAAACTGGGCAACTATTAAAGAAAGATCATGACCATGAACATATTGAAGCTTGGCACACTATGGGGTGAACCTTTAACTGTGTCACTGATATTTCCAAAAAATAAGAAAGGACAGATATCATTTATATTGATTTAAAAAAAACACTGTTATTTTAGGAAGAAGCACAAACTAGAATCTTACATTATTTGATTATGGCATAGATATAATATTGACATGTTCTGTATATTACAGACATTTACTATTATAAAAATGTATTTTAAGTTTTGCAAACGTCTTAAAAAATCACAATTATATCAGAACGGAATAAAATGGTTTCGTATCTTTGTTTCAGGCAGTTGGCCTATTCACAAAACTGTTCTAAAAATGTACTTTTAGAGCGGCCAATTGAGGAATAAGAAACAATAAATATATTTTACCAAAATACGGCGTTGATGTTAATTGGTTTTGGTCGTCCCTAAAATCGAGAAGATCAAAGACTTGTGACTTACGCAAGGGGATGTTTGTTCTGAACAATTCTAAGCCACATTACATCGTCGTACAATTTAGGATTTTGGACTGTTATACGACATTTTGATTTTCTGTTCTTTCTTCGGATATTTCATATTTCCATGGAAATCTGATTCCAAAATCGCAGTTTAAGAAAAAAAATCCGAATAAGTCAGACTTTCAAGACTTTTCAATTTGAAAACTTTCAATTGTTTTCTCCATTTGTTCATAAATATTTAATTACCATTTTTACTCATATAACCTTAAAATTGTTAAAGCAAAACTTATTTGAAAATGAATATGCCAATATGGGGATAATTTAAGTTTGGAAATAAAATGGACTTCTTCATATTTATTTGATTTTTTCAATGCCATTAATTGTATTCATTTTTAACGCTATACTATTTGGAAAAGTATAAAATGCGTATATTGCAAAAACAAAAACTTTGATACAAAAAGTTNCTGCATACACCTTATGGTACAAGTTTTACAAATTCAAATATTTAAAGAATAAAAGGTTCGCAAACTATTTTTAAACGTAACATCTTTCCGTGATTTATATTAAATAGATAAGGTTTGTATGTAACTGATAATGCAAAATTCTAACAAATGTTTTAAATACGAATATTCGTGATACATCATTGTGCTAGTGCTATAAAGGGTTTTCACCTATTAATTTTAGAAAGTCCATATTTTTGTTATCCATAGGTTTTACACTTGACAAATATTGTTTGAGATTCCATGTTGAATAATTAATTCTGTTTTTTGGAAGTAATGTGTATAGTATCAAGTGAGCATACACAAAGAAATGATCTAATCTTGTCATAAATAGCTCATTGACAAATTGTATACGTTTCTGTCTTACATAATATATTTGGCATTGCAGACATGCAAACAAAACAAATGCATAATTTATCGGTTAATCAGCACTTAACGCAATAACAAAAATACAATGATTTGTTGAACTAACTTGACATAGTTTTGTTGGCGACAAATTCAGTCATGAAAAGTACATGTCTGTGTAGTTCAATCAATGTTGCATGTGTTGTATGACATAATTATGCACAATCACATGCATCGAATACTTATATTACCATAAACACAATTGAATCGGTGCAGTGCGTTCAACAATTCATGTTCTTGCATCTTGTATCGCAATGCGTTTGCATCTTAATGGCATTTAATGCGGTATTTGATCAAGACGTTTATGTCATTGTATTCTTGACAAATCTTATTAATTCTAGCCACGTTTTGTTGTTCCGATGTTCCGAGGTCAATACGCTTCGATTTTGTGATCAACACGTTCGTATTCACATCTCCTTAATTTAATGTCCGATACCTTTCAGAGAATATGCGTATTATTCTCTGATTTACAGTCGATGCAATTAGTGTTATGGCGAAAATAAGAAGCATTTTAATGACTTTGTTTGTGCGTAGTTTAAACAACCCCGTGTTGTGATTGATTATGTGTTTATTGCGATATAAAACACTGACACATCGCGATTAGGAGGACCGGAATTTAAATCAAGAACATGTGTGCTAGTTGTTGACATTAGTAAACTTGCAAAAGAAGTTTATTGATTGGGAAAAGTTGGAAGTAGGATGATGAATATGTTTCTGATGACGTGAAAGAGTATATTACAATGAACTATCGGGCACCATAGCACAAAAATACGTCAGGCTTATCGACAAAATAATGTTAACAATTACATAAACATATATATACTGCTAAAGATAACGTTTTAAGTTTTGAAAACGTCTTAATAAATCACAATTATATCAGAACGGAATAAAATCGTTTCGTATCTTTGTTTCAGGCAGTTGGCCTATTCACAAAACTGTTCTAGAAAGGTACTTTTAGAGCGGCCAATTGAGGAATAAGAAACAATAAATATATTTTAACAAATTACGGCGTTGATGTAAATTGGTCTTGGTCGTCCCTAAAATCGAGAAGATCAAAGACTTGTGACTAACGCAAGGGGATGTTTGTTCTGAACAATTCTTAGCCGAATTACATCGTCGTACAATTTAGGATTTAGGACTGTTATACGACATTCTGATTTTCTGTTCTTTCTTCGCATATTTCATATTTCCATGGTAGTCTGATTCCAAAATCGCAGTTTAAGAAAAAAATCCGAATAAGTCAGACTTTCAAAACTTTTCAATTTGAAAACCTTCAATTGTTTTCTCCGTTTGTTCATAAATATTTATTTACCATATTTACTCATATAACATTAAAATTGTTAAAGCAAGACTTATTTGAAAATGAATATGCCAATATGGGGATAATTTTAGTTTGGAAATAAATGGACATCTTCATATTTATTTGATTTTTTCAATGTCATTAATTGTATTCACTTTCAACGCTATACTATTTGGAAAAGTATAACATGCGTATATTGCAAAAACAAAAACTTTGATACAAAAAGTTTGCCTGTCGAACCCCTAATTTTCCGATACAAAAGCGTATGATTTACCTCTACACCACCGAGGCAACTGATATCATGAGGTGAATAGTAGAACAAATAACTGCTTCACGCTATACTGCACAACACAGATATGTAACCAGTTTGTCTTATTATAATTTAATACATTTCGAAGTCAAGGCTGAACTTTTTCTTTTTTGCTCAGTTAAGGTATTTTTAACAAATGCGATATTTCCAGTTATTCATTCGGGTCTACTGGCGGAAAATTTCAACAACATTATATTGGCTGTTGGTAAAGGTCAATTGAGGTGAGAGCCTGGGATTGAGAGCAAAGCCAAAAACGTAAAATTGAAGGAACAAAACGTTTGACGTTCACATGTACATATGTGTCCTGGATTGCAGTTTACCATAGTATCCCTTACGGATACATACATAATAGCAATATAAATGTTCCATTTGATACAAATTGTGGTTGGGATAGTATCATCGACACGAATTATATCCTTTGCTACGCATTAGTAGATACTTTGTGATTAAGACATAAACCCACGTCAGAGCTGGATCGGACGTCTATAATCGGCTCGCTGCCGATAAAACGGCCTGAAAGCCTTTAGCTCGAGGGCCTTTATGCGGCAAGGGGCCGAATTATAGATTTTCTGCCAAGCTATGCCATGTGTCATCGTTTATATTGCATATCATAGTATTGTGCATCTTCATGAAAATGTATTACCCTACCAGCTTTCCGTTTAGTTTTAATTTCATTCAAATTAATTACCCAATCTATGACGTATCTCGTGTGACGTAATTTCTATGACGAAAACCACAAGTTTAAGCTAGACTCTATGGATATAATTGACAACAATCTGACATGGCGGTTCATATAACAGTATTTTTTTTTTTTAAAGCATCGAACGAGTTCAAAACGTATTTCAGATTGACATTCATAATTGGAAGTTTCGAACGGAACAAAATAATATGTTGATTCATCATTAATAATGGTTTCATCAAACCGACGTCAGCTTAAAAAATGTAGCGACTTAAAAACAACTTCGCATGTAACCTTTCGCTTACTTAAGATACAAATTAGAAACGGTTACATTACACGTAAACACGGAAAACAACAGGTGATACATTATATTAAACGTATGATAAGAAATGAAGTTATTGAAGTAGGCTGGGAATAGTTAAAATAACTAATGTATTTTAGTTAAATGGTAGAATGATATACCGGTAATAGTTAAGCTATTATATTGTAATAAGCTCTTATTTAAAGGCTGGTTTGCCGTAAATACTTTTAAACAAAAAGTATTCACTGCGAAACCAGTGTTCACCTACTTTTGAGACAGAGCTTACGGTTCTCGATTTCTTACTTAGCTCTTCTTCTAAAAACGTGGAGGTACACATTTATATCACGATACGAACTAGAACAGTATGCGTATTATATAAATAATTATGACATATACATGAATATTATGGACGACAAGAGTTTTGGATAACATTTCTTAAGCTCAATTCATAATCATGGGCGTAAGACCGCCTGTGGACGCATGAACTTTGAAAAACAGCACGGCGCCTTCCGTTCGTAAGATATGTTTTAATATCATGATGAAATTATTGGGCATCTTTAAATGACCTTTCGAAGGACGGAGTGTTCATCTCTAGTAAATATCACGACCTAACTGCAGTGTGTGGGTGGAAGCCCGTCGTAATGGAAAATTACTGTGGAGAGAACAGTACAGATAAGTCTAAAATTCAATTTAAACCCATTACAAAATTACAATAGTTGTTTCTAAATAAGTCTGTATCCTGAATTGACGAAATTCTGCGAAGTTTTACCGATACTCATTTCATGCGTTTCATGGGAAAATTGGATAAATGCAAATGTAATTACATACATGTCGTCTAACTTAAGCTTGTACAATCCCAAAATGCTTATTTTGGAAAATTGTCCGCTTTAATGGTACTTTCTGTTTTAATGAAGGCTCTCCTAAACAACATTATTTTGTACGAAACAGTGTCGTAGTTTATCCTGACAACACTTGCTGATCCCTGACACAACTGAACGAAAACAAGTGCAAACAGTCTGAAAATGCTGTGAACCTAGTTATGGTCTACCGAGGGTTGTAAACGACTTTAAATGGGTTTAGTTCAACATTTATTGCATTAAACGCTTAATGGTTATAACTCCAGTTTAAATGATCGTTTCATTTAAATTTTTGTTGTTGAATGTATTGTCCTCAATTTTATTCATAATGTGTCACTTAATATAAATAAAAGACTACAAGAGGTAAACCATAATATCTTTTCAGATAATATTTCTGAGTTTCATTTTGCCTTTAACAGGTTTCTTTACTGACCAGAATATGTTAACGTCTTTGCGTTTATTTATTATGAATGATGCTCCGTTTGTCTTGTAACAAAACGAGTTGACACGGAAACACAATTGAGTCGGTTATTGCGAGTAAACAGGTTTCAAAAGCGCTATAATTCAAGAACAACTGGATGGTTACAAATACTATCGTACTGATTAAATCACTGTGAAAATGTACCCAGTCTAGCTTACGTCAATTATAAATAAAAACATATTAAGGAAAAGTAAACCTAATGGCTATTGCAGGACATGTCGAATCTAGAAAAGCAATTTAGAACGGTCGTTTTTAAATATTATTGACAACTTTTGGCTTAGTGTTTTATTGCCAGATTAATGTGTTATTGTAGATCGTAATGTATGCATAGATTTTTAAGCAAATTTTGTATTTCACCCAAATATTAGAATAAAAAGTACATGATATATCGGCATGATAATAGATATAAATCTAGTAATTATATTGAGAACGTTACATGTATTGAATCCCTCTGGAAATAATTAAGTAGTGTAAGACACAAGAGATGTAGATGATAATGAGTTTTTCTTGAATAATATCAATATTTTCAATGTTGAACTCTAAAGTCATCGAAAGTTACATATTTCGATGTGGAAACAATATGTTTACTATATATTGTGCAGCTGTGGATTGTAAACTTGCAGTTCATATCAGTGAGTAGCGAAAATAACTGAGCTTTAAAATGCAAGCCAATAGGCTATTTATTTTCTTCGGATTATCACAGATAACTTGGTTATTTAGTCACAAACATGTTAGTTTGCAGAATTGTGTAACAAAAATTGATATATTTTTATATAATTAAAAATTTCCCAAATATTGATCAATAACTGAACCTCCTTTATTTTTACAATATTAACGCAATTTCATACAGCAAATTATGAATCCAATTTCGTTAAATGAATCTTGAGCATATAATAAAGACATGACACTCTTTAACAGTCAGATAATGTTTGTATTTAAGCGGAACGTTAGGGTATACGATTGTTTACGATTGTTCATTGTTGTTCGAATGGGCGCCGACGAAAGTCAACTCATAAGCTGTGATATGTTAAATATAACACTTCTTTCTTTGTTTCTTAATGTTTCTATGTCAGTATAATTTACAGTTTTGTTAAACATGTCTTTCATATTTAGACCTTTTATAATGACTCGTTCTCTGTTCTTACATTTTTTCATGTCAGTTTATTTAAAAGTCAATAATTTGATTATGTACATATATTTGTTTTATTTATTTTAAGCTCTTGAAAAACGAACTTACTTTTATCTTTATCAATTGTTTTCAGGTCTTTGTCTAAGTGGGACTGTTTACATGTTATTATATATAAATGCATTATTTAATTAAAAAAAAAAACTGTAAGATAATAATTTATCTCGCACTACTTTTTGTAAAATTACGCGTGGAGTACGACTTTATATATCAAATGTAATTATTGTTCAATGTACTGAACATAATAATACCGTGTATTATGTGTATGTTGATGTCAGTCACAATCAGCCTCGATAGCGTGTCATGTCGTTAGGAAAATTAAAATCGCATGTGACTGTGTGTGATTTATTCGACGTGGAATGAATTGCACACGCAATCACACAATACCCTTTTATCCCATTTCCGGTTCTTTAATTTAAGAAAACATTCCGTCGCATTTATACACAATTTGAGCAAAATTGGTAACCGCCATTGGCAGCATAAATTGTCGGCAATGAAAGAAACGGCTTATGAAGATGACAGCCTTGACGAATCGAAACATTTTTCTCTAAGCTTAAACGGAAAGCGTGTTGTAATAAACTTGGACAAGTTTAAAGATGTCTCGCAAATTTGAAGCTTAATTGGACAAAAATCGATTGACATAAGGGAAGTTTTCAGCCGACGTTACCCACCCCGGAAATCCGATCTGATGTGAAAAGTTCGACCTGGCATTCGTTATCGTACTATCGCATTGTCGCATTGTCGCCCTCTCGATTGTAATGTGTAACCACGATCACCCTAACGGTATTCAGTAGAAGAGAGGAAATGCAATATTTTATGAATCTGAGTCTCTAGCAAAATTAAGCGAGAACTTGTTAACTGGAAATATTTTCCTACTGTTTAATCAAGATAAAATGCCTGTTTCAAATAGATGGCGAATATCTTATTTAAATGTTTGATAAATAAAAGTTTTTTCGTCAAGAAAATAAACAAGTTGTGCACCGTGAATATTTCCTATGGCAACGGAAAATCGTGTCATGTAATTCAAATGCTGCCAACCAGTGATTCAAATGCATGTTTGCAAACGGTTGATACAATGTGATTAAAAATGTCAACATAGACATGGAACAATAATGTTGTATGACGTATACACCAGTGAATAATATGTGAACAGACTATTTATATAAAACCTTTTGACATAATTACGATTACTGTTAATAAATATGAGCTCGCTTGTTGGTCAGCTAATGTTTGAGTGAACAAGTAATTTTTCGTTTCCAATGTTTCAAATTGATAATGTATTCATGTAATAACTGATGAAACTATGGTTTCAAAATATGTGAGCCGGCTGAAGTCCTAACATCTCGAAAATTTATACATGATCAGCTTTCATGCGTAAGAATTTGGCAAGGATACATCCATATTTATTAATAAACATTTATTATATATTTATATTTAATCATTTTTATTCCGAAAATATTCAGCGATTTCCTTTCATTTGTAAATCTAGAACTGGAGTCCCTAACGGTTTATTATCTATGACAGTCAATGGGGATTGAACAATTAAGGGAGTCCAGTGCAAGTGTCAGGACATTATGTGTTTGTTTTCTACGTAAGAGTATCACTTACTCCACAATTAATTCAAACAGTAACAAATAGTAAGCATGAAAAGTCTCAGTGCAAGGAAGAAGCAGGCAAAGCGCATAAATCAGATGTAATAGTTAGCTTTTAAGTTTATAAATGAACTGAACTCCTGTAATATCTTGACATCTTTGGCACTGCACCGGCTCATATCATTTTTTTATCAACATATTGAATGTAAAGTCGAATTTCTCCACCAATACGATTTTTTTAAGAAACCCTGGCGGATATGTTACCCGGGGGACATTGGTTGATATTATTTCCGGTGCAAATATTTTTTTCACTGGCATACCTTTAAAACAATTTGTAAATAAAGTGCTAAATATGGGACAAATCCCTGCTTGGTCCACTTCAGGTAGCCATATTTCAATAAATCATGAATAATAATAACCAGGATTGTTCTTACATACATGATAATACCTCCTTTGCATATATCAAAATATATTATAATTCAAAAATGCCTCTAAACAATTATAGAACTGGATTTACTTACCCTATCAAAATTCAGCCAAATGTATCGGAATCTTTTCCAAGCAGGTCGAACTTTTCACATCAGATCGGGTTTCCGGGGGTCATACCTATACCTCTAGCAAAATAGTATACAATAATTTGTACTGAATTGTTCTACGAAACAACGAATGCTATACGCTTTATGGAAAAAAACTGAACAGTCTGAACATATTGGAACACAGTGATACTAAAAGACAATACATATGTTAACCTATTAGTAAATTAAAACAACAACCACGTCCTTGCGACCAGCTAACTTGTTCGATCGGTATGTGCAAACGTAACACCGAGTTGTTTGATAAATACTCGTGTCCTCCTAAACAATATGTCAATAGGAATATAACCAATAAGTGTGTGTGTGTTACGTACAAAACCGTAAATGGGAAACCATTTTTGTCCATGGTACACAATTACTCTTAATTAATACGATACATTTTGAAATAATTATCAATTAAGTATGTGCAATTAATTCTTAAAAAGTACAAAGGAATAGTGGAGAGGTTTTGTGTAATTACTTAAGAATAATGAGCATGGGTGTGAAGAATGTTATTGTGTTAAACAAAGTGTGTTCAATATGAAACATGTTTTGAACACTTATTTTCAACTCAGCACGCCATTTGGTTTTGTATTGACCTTTCCATAGCGGTAACTCCAGAAGTATACATGTTGGTGTATTTAGTGCTGATTTTAAAGTTAGTGTTTCAAATTTTGTACCATTTTTTTAAAGTGATTACTGTTGTACTGTAAGAAATGGCGTGCCTTCGAGCAGGTTGATCCTCATCCGACTGATGCTTATACCATTTAAAGGTGGCGACTCCCGATTTATTCATTTTTCTGTCTTAATTCACAATGTAAATATTGCCCTATATTGCATAAGCAACATGTCACTTGCTTTAATTCATGACTATTGGGTGTTCAAATGAATATCTCTCTTGAAAATGTTTCTGGAATTGCAGTATTCCTTTATAATAAATAATTCAAAACATGTCCGTGTTTAGTAGTAAAACATATATGTAGCTAAACAAAAAAATGCACATAAATGTATACACTTACTAAATATATAGCAGTGAATAAATATGTTATTCTGATCTACTATATGAACATACCCATTTAAAGAAACTACAACAATTGATTAGAAAACAACAACAATTATTTGTTCAAAGTGTACACAAAACCATACTAATATATCGTGATATTGATACATAAAACACACAGTTACACACGTTATTGATCGCTTTTTTTACCAACACTTTATTTTAGAAAAAAAAGCTATAAACATTGGAATAACTAAATATGTTTAGGCCATGATCTGATTACGCCATCGATACAATGATACATTGGTGTGATTAAATATCGATTTCAACAGCATTGTAAATATCAACGCTGCTCTTCAACCTAGAATATTGTTTACTAACATTAGATATTATGCAATTAAAACCTCATCTTTGCATAAATTGATTTAAATTATAAATTCAATATGTACACATTAGGTTTTTCAAATATACCATAGGTTTTATATAGCATTCACAACCTTTTATCTGAATAATTAAAATAATATATTAACATTATGTTATAGAGCATTTGTACAATAAATATGATTCTTGTTAGGAAAATCTTATTGAAAAGTTACATGAGCAATGCGTTGCAGTCATATCATTAAACTATTTTGATTGATAACCATGTAAGGTAAGCATCTGACACAAACATATATAACATATATTAAAACAAATGAAAATAAGTGTTACTACAATCATTTAAATGTATATGCACATACACTTATATATATAAGACCAACGATTTTATGTTCCGTCATCATTCTAATAGCATTGGCCTTAGATTGTTTAGATCCTCGCTGGGCTCTTGTTTTTACCTAAATCACTCTTCCTATTTGATCATAGACATACACTCCTCTCAAAAACCAAAACATTATACAATATTTTGTAAGTTGTTAACGTGGTTATTACATCATTTCCGATCGCTCCGGTTATTTTGTATGACCTTTTTTGGTAGTCATATCTGTGTTCAATCTACAAACCTACTTAAATGTCTCCTTTTCAATTCAATGGTTTATATTAATCAATCAACGCGACCAAGAGTAAATTGTGCAATGTCGTTTAATTATTATACAAAGGAGACCAAACCCCCATTTGCGTAACGTTCATAAATAATTTCGAGAGTAATAATTAGTATTGATAACGTGTGAAAGAATTGAACTCCACAGAAGCCAATAATGTTGTCTCGGTACTAAACGTCTCACATTTTCAGACACACATTTTTTTGCACGAACGCGACCAAGAGAAAAGAGAAATGTGCAATGTCGGTCAATTATGTTACACAGGAGACTAAAATCCTATTTGCACAACGTCCGTTACTTAATTTCATGAAGAATAATGCTATTTGATTCCGGTTGTAAGAATTGAACTCCGCAGAGGCCAATACTATTGTCTCGTTCCTTACGGCTCCGATTTTCAACAGCCATTACTTATGGTGAACGTTCTCTTAAATGCAGCAAAGCACGACACTGTTTCAAAACTACTATTACTACTCTGTATTATTAAGATTAGCTATAGTTGCTACCTTTATTGTTTTGGCACATTTGGAACCAAACTCAACTTTTAAATTAGTGAGATAAACAATAAATGGTGGACTTGCATTTACTACTCTTGATTTGTCACTGTGCTTTACCTGCAGAATATACGATTGACAATGTTGTCTACGAATATGCACGAGTCAATGCAGAAGAAAAACATCAAGTAGAAAGACCCCTAAACATACAAGCAAACATATAGCTATTCCTGTCTTTATTCGTGTTATATATACTTGTTGTAAATAATATTGCATATATTTGTGAAAATGTGTTCAGTGTTATACTTAATTTTACCTATCTTTGCATACTTTCTTTATTTGTTTAAATGAATTAAAGATTTATGACCCATACAAGTGTGGAAAGTAGTATTCATTTTGATAATAGAGTATTTATTTATATGAAACAGGCTGATAATGACTTAAATGTGCATTTGCGTCAAAAAAACAACTTTCAATTATTCTAAAGATTTTTAATTTAAGTGTCAGATATATCCAGAGAGATCACAATGAGTGTTATTTCTCTGGACAAGATGTCCATTTATGCACATTAACCAAAATATTGATGTTTACCAACCATATAACTTTCCCAGTACATACCTTCCGTATGTTCTTTATTATTCCCTTAAACATATTGTTCATTATTTGACAGATATACCTTTTCAAAAGGCAAGGAATGACATCTCAAACAATATTTGTCAAGTGTTGAGTGTAGAAACTATAACGACCAAAATCTCTGTCCACTAATTTGAAATCACCACAGTAAACGTATGACAATTCTTTTTTGCAAGTACCACGAAAGGTTATGATGATAATTTGACCGGGAATTTGCAGCAAAGCGTATTTACCGTTAGTATCTATGGAAATCACGAATAAGATCTCCTTATTCTGTCTTTTGTTGGGGTCATATAATTATCTGGGTACTACTTACGTGATGAATTAATCATTCTTTCTTTTTAATGGTTTATATTGCTATGAAAGTAATGTATATGATCAATTATATACACGTTTACTAAAACGTACTAAATGATGCGCTATATCATGTGTGCTTCAAGTGTTGCTGCTGCTGAAACAAATAACAGTATGCGTACTATGACATCATGGTAACTGATAGATATATTACACGCATTCTAATAGGTAATTACTGATGATAACGCATTTTTATGTACTAGTTTTCCTGTTGATCAGTTTGCATATTTGAAGTCATTTTATTCACTATGGCAGGTGCTTCAGCAAGTATTAAAACTAATATTTAATTGTAAGCATTGTTCGTAAAACGTACCCCGGATATTGCAAAACTTTACTGTAACGAAATAAAAATTGCCCAGTATGCAGCAGTCTGGGAATTCGTTTTATAACGATTTGTTAGAAAAAACAAAATCTGACAAAATATGCATAAACCGTGTCAAATATATGTAAAAAAGCTGGGTCAAAACGGTCATCATATCTCGTTTCCATATGTATAATCTTCGCATGTTTGAAAGCTTCGGCACAATGGACGCAGTATACGTTATCGTTGTAGTCGTATTTCAACACTTAATAGTTGTTATTTGAACTGGTTTGGGGCATATTTTTCGGAAATTAAAAGACCTGTGGTGCTTTTCAAATTAGAATAATTACGGTATTTTGTATGCTTTAACATGACGGTTACACTGAACGGTGTACATATTTGTGTTTAATAAACATATACATATATGTATGCATAACATGTGTTCAAATAAAGAACAACCTGCAAGAAAATCTGTATTGACTTCCAGTATACTATAAAACGATTTTGAATAATCCATTTTTCGATAGTTGCTTTGATAGATTGCCAAAAACCATCAAATGAATTCGTCTGCAGTTGAAAGACGGAAATGAAGTCTAAATACGCACATTGGTTGAGTCATTAGGTAAGTAGGTTTGTAGCGTGAATACAGATGTAATGATGAGAAATGGTCAGACAGCAAAACCTTAACAATCAGACATAATTTTCTATCACGTAACAAACGCACGCTTTATCTTCAATACTGTTCACAACGTAAGAAATACATATGAATACACAATTTATTATTATATTATTATTAAACATTGAACAGTGATTCCGTTTAGGGTAATAACTAAGTAGGTACGTACCTCAATCAAATAAATAACTGTGTGCATAAGTTAATTACTAACACACATATATTGTTTAACAAGGCGTCCATATCAATATATACTCTCTCTAGCGATAATGTCACTATAATCGATATAAACAAGTAATTATTAACATGATTTTTCTTGATAATTATGTTGATAATTATAAAGCGATTTTAAAAAATGTCTACGTAATAGTTGCAAAAATGACACCTAAAGAAAAATGCATTATGCCAAATACAATGTTTGAACATCAAAAGCAATAAATTATCAATTTTATTTCATGAAACTATATAATTTCAACTTAATTACAACACAGCACATACTGATACAAAATTGATAACATTTATATAACTTCTCTTTCTTGCACTATATAATTAGGTTTTCACTGAATTTTGCATAAAGCTTTTTACGACTTTCCCCCTGTGTTTGATTCAATGGCGATCCATTTAAATACGTATACCTGTGTCCGGGTAATATAATCTCTCTTTGCAGACGCATGTGTACGATAATCGTATAAAGCCCAGGTCGCCCACACTAAAAAATAAATGTGTAAAGTCACATTTATCTTAAAGCACCACTCACACTCATTATTACGAAACTGATATCTCACAGGTGAAACGTAACCGTGGCGAGTGATTATATTAATTAAGAAAGTAGCAAACGGTTTAAAAAAATAAATGCATCTATTTATTCACGATATAGTTCAGATTACAGAAATTGGATTTAAAAACATTTGCTGTGATGTGACCTATCATTTATTGTCACAGTTGTTTCAAATAAATTGTTTGTCTTTTTTCAGTGTATCAAATTGAACTACACTTTCAGGGAGTACGACATGATTTTATATAGTCCTGTATGTTATGTATGACAATTGTTGTATTTTCTTCATTTACAAGAATATAAGCTAAAATGACTGATACGAATATTTAAACTATACATGCATGACATCAATAATTGATGGCGCAAATAAATACAAACAATATTCACGATGGCATAGCTGAAATTATTTAAAAAAAATCAGAACATGGAATAATCAAGAGCGGTTGCACGATCTTTCCGAAAAAATATAACTTGACTATTTACAGTATGGGTACATGTTTTCGTGCAAAAAAGACCATGAGTTTGATGAGAACTATAGTTGTCAAATGTGGTCAAAGATTCATTCAAAGAATGATCATTAATTATATGCAGACAACGGGAGTAATACAATCGCTTGTCCCATCATCGAAAGGTCGAGCCTAAACTTGTGGCATGCTAAACATGTTTGTTAATGTATAGACTTGGGTCAGACTATGATTGGGCGACGGAGATTACACATGTGTTCTCGCTACAAAAAAGAAGGATTAAGCTTTTGTTTTCTCATTTTTATAAAATAACAGATATCATTTAAAGTAGTTAAGGCTTTCTTTCTATAGCAGCATACAGTGTATCATCCAAATAAATCTTATATTTATTTGATTACCGGTGCACCGCATTTAAATGAAGCAATAATTCCGAGAAATATCCTGTCATATTTATATCCAAGCAAGACAAATCTGTTATGCATGGTAAAGCTCTGTCATATGATTTTGATATTGTCCGGCATGGCTTATCCAGTCTAGTTATCAGGCTTTACAAGTAGGTATGTGCGTATTGCGTTAAAGTTTCAGAGGAGGCAGAGAATTTACAATGGACACACGATTGGGATGTATTGATGCTATGGATCACTGCCTGGATCCAGGAGTTGTTATGGAAACGTTTTTGTATGTATTTTCGAAAAACACGAACAGTTGCCACATTATACCAATATTCCCATTACATGATTAGTTGTGTAAACTCTTTGTGTAATGGTTCCCATTGAATTTACTTTTTACCTGCCTTTGTTTAAGATGGGCGCGATGCCATACACGTTAATCTGCCCATAAGATTCGTGCGGACAATGGTCAATATTTACATTCACTCTTAATTTTCTGTAGAAACATGAGCGAGTTCATTTGCGTAACCCGTAAGCCGGCGATACCGCCTTCGAAGGCGGAGCTTCTAAAATCGGACCAATGGTTTCAAGACGCTGACGCGTAGTTATACAGTGCCCAGTACCGTGACCGCACTACTTTTGTAAATATAGTAACAAACATTAATAAACTTTACCCGTTTGTTTACTTTTGTTTCTTTGACGTTTCATTTAAAACATAAGCAAAATTGAAGAAAACATATAGAGAATACAAGGTCGGTTCCGAATAAAGCGAAGTTTATTTTTCGAGGCTTAGAAAATCTGAACCACGAGCCTTGGCGAGTGGTTTAGATTTTTTGGCCGAGCAAAATAAACTTCGCTTTATAAGGCACCGACCTAGTATTCGATTTATCCCATCAATTTTCTAAGTCGTCAATCAATTCTAAAAAAAAATACATTACCGAACCAGCTTTCTGTATTTTATTTTCATCACTTGATTATGCAATTTACGTCATTTCGGTGACGAAACATTTAAGAACAATAATATGCCATTATATGGACGCGGTGGTTTTTTTGACAGTTAAATATTTGTCCAAAGCATCGAACGAATCCAAAAGGTATTTCGGATTGGGTGTTTGTCATGCATCACACCTTAAGAACATACCCTGGAAGTGTATATCGTTGTAACTTTGTTGTTATTAGCATTGGATTAAAGTTGCCATTGAGGTAAGCGTGTCGTTCATACTAAATTAAGTTTTTGTATGACTCCTGGCAAAGATTGAATAATAGCATTAATCTATTTTACAGCACAGTTTCAGCTGCAATCGATATTTAGAATATCCAAATAATGTGCTACGTGTAATTTTAATTAATAGTTAAACTTCAGAACTGCTTTTCTTCGCGTAGGAATAATTAATAACACAACCTTAAGGGGCGGGTTGTAGCTGTTCCCGAAACTAAGATTAAAGCAGGGGATGCCTCCCTAAAAGCATTCAATTCTGAGTTGTTTTTGTATGCTCTGATATGTTTTTATTGTTTCAAATCAAAGACAAATATACATATAAGGATTGATTCTTTATTTTTCGGGCGTTTATGCAGTATGAACGTTCAAGGCGAGTATTGAAAATTTACCGAGAAGCGCTAGCGCGCTTCACGGAATTTTCAAAAATCGCTCTGAGCGTTCATACTGCATAAAAGCCCGAAAAATAAGAATCAATCCTCTGAAGGTCACTGTCAAAACCTCTGTAAATTATAAGTGTTTGATAAATCATGTCATTATTTCTTGAACATTTCAAAAGCGTCCCTATACACGTTTATATTCTGATAAAATCAAGTTAAAAAAAAACATTTATAATAACCATAACGAATTTTACAGCTAATCTATGTGTCATTGTATCAGAAAAGTTAATGAAAAAGAGTTTAATTGCCTTATGTCGAATAGGGAAATTCACAAGCAATCTATTCATAGTGACAACTGAGATAAGAACTATATTTGCAACGTCACTCTTTCGTCTTAATTAGGTCTGTTTAATAAAAAAAACTAATTAATGCGAATGTAAACCTTGTTCTACCTAGATACTAGTATGCTTTTAATATATGGCCTGTGTTCACCCTTTTTATGAATTACAATGAATCCGATTTCACAACATTATAATTCAGTGTATATTCACCATACATGTAGTTGTATTGCCGTCTTATACCTATTGTACCATATTGTAACATTATCTTAATGGTTTTTACATTTAACTGTGTTCATATGCATTTGGAAATAAAATGATATGTAGTAGTCAAGCTCGTTAGTTATTGTTTAAAACACTTATATATGTTGAGCAAATTCGAGGTTTGGGTGAAACCCCCGATGTCATGCATTGGCCGTTCTAAGATTAATATCATTTTTGTGTGTTTTTGTGCATGTGTGTGTGGTACGTTTGGATATTGCCACACTGTTTGGCAATTTATTCCTACATGCCATCAATAAAGGACCACATACTACAACACATGATACAAATATGTTTGTTTCTCTTGCTGACGCATCTGAGGTCTCACTTTATGAATATTTGTTATTGCATAGCTGGGCAAAACAACGTCTGAATTAAGAATAATTGTTTATGTTTCTCAAACGACGTAGTTTCTAAGAAGATCTGATAAGAACCAACGTAAATCATTAATATTTGCACAATTTTATGTCAGGTTTGATCAGAACAAATTCTATATTAATGCACATTTATAGACGTTTCCCTAGGGATCCACGAGCAATCATTACCAATTAGCTCCGAATAGTGTTTTTAGAATTCTTAAAATAACCTTCAATTACAGTAATTGAAAAAGAATACGAACCCCCGCCTCTAGACCCTTAAGAGCTAATGAAATCAAAACAAATCACAAGCATATTTCCCGAGGACAGAGCAGCCGCATTCAATGTTAGCACATAATCTGGATTGCTATTTAATTTAATATATTCAATAACATAAAAATGGCATTATTAAGGTTCACGAACGATTTCTATTCCCAGGCCAAATATATTAATGTTCATACGACCAAGTACTTTACAGTAAAATTGTATGTACTTTGGAATTAGTTGGAATTATTGGAGTTCTGAATAAGTTCTTTACGAACTGACATAAATACACGCGGTTGTGTCGTGTATAATTTAAGTGACATTACATCTAAATTTGTTTCATATGAACCCCAGCAATTGTGTAATAAGTCTTGGACGAATGCTGATTGACAGGTGTTTGACCGGAATGAACTTAATGTTGACCGTTGATAACATGTGGGAATAAATTAACCGGCAAATACTTAAAATGCAGCTTTATTTGTGCAAATGTCTCTCCTCGGGAATGAACACGTAGTCTTGTTCACTTCTTCATATTGTTAAGTGGAGGTTTAAATGTGTTAATGTAATTTTACAAAGTTATAAAAAGAACTAATTGATATGTGTGGTTGATCAAGATTAACATAAACGGTACTATTGCAGAATTAATTTCGCGCTTTCTTACTTCAAATGGAACCTCAGTTGTGTAAATGGTTATGTAGAGGTGCATATTGTGTACTGAATGAAATTGTATGATACATTCTCAGAATGTTGCTATACCAGTATGAAATGTGTACGTATATAAGGTTGATAGTGAATTGAGTAAATGGTACTTGACTATGTACGTAGTGTGCACCTACTTAGCGTTGCTCGTGTATAGTGCAATACGAGCAATTACACAATTAATCAGTTACTTACTTAAACTGGAACGCGGCGAATAGTTTACTGTGTAGACATATTCCGTCTAATAGCGATATATTTATTAATAAATTGTTACATGTCGTACCTGCAGGTGCGCTGTATACTTTAATCCTCTGGTGTACATGCAATATGGTTTTATCCGAACTCTGTTCAAATAAAATCATGCATACTGCAGCTCAGAATCCTACTTCGCGATATCTATATTAGCAACTGGCGGTCAGGACTAGAAGACGAAACGTCTTAAAATTTGTAAAAAGAAAAAGAAAACTTAAGTTGGTATAATCAGCATACATTAGCAAGTTGGATAATCCAAAATTAGAAATATATTTGCCAAATTACATTTTTCATCCCACAAATTAAATATTGAAATCGGTCGTCAAAAATAATGTGCAAAAACTGAAAAGAAAATGTACCCTCTGCAATCTTAATGATATTTAGGACGCATTTCAGTTTGTTCTTAAGAGCCCCATATATCTATCAATATTTGAAAAGAATTTATTCCAACACATTGCTAAACCAACACGAGGATGCTTAAATATATACGTTTAATGCAACGCGAAAATAAAACAACTTTACAAAAGTTGACAACATACTGTCATAAACCCTGCAAATTAAGAGAGTATACAGTTTAAAATAATCTATTCGTTTGCTAAAAGGAATTGCATTGTTCACAGCCCATAGTCTTGTCGAATGTTCATAGTCAAATTTATGTTGTTTGTTGCGCTGTTGTTTTTATTTTAGTTATTTCTTTCAATTGAATGCATTGTGAAATTGTTGATATTGTAATTTTGTCGCATTTGTTTTCTAAATCTTTTAAAATTATTTAATTTACTACGAGCACATGTATCACGTCACTAGCATTTCCCAAACCTATAGCTCTACAATAATTGAACTACCAATAACAATAACCTACAACCATAATGTTGGATGTATGCGAGTATGTGTCTTGCCTCCACACTAATATATTTGCCTTTTAAAAAAATCACGTTTTGAATATATAAAAAGAAAATACTTTATATATGTAATTTGTAATTAATATATTTTTACTAATGAAATTAGTTGCATACTAATGTTATAATTATTGCATTATTAAACTGACATCATATGGTCACTATGTATTAACATTTTAGCATGTATTTAACATTAACAGCCTTGTTAATAGCAACGCCGCCCTTCCACCTGGAATGTTGCTAATAATGGTATTCATTAGTTTTTGTGCAGTTAGAACCTCATCTTTGCATAAATTGAAGTCAACTTTGCATTCGAAGGTTCAAATTAAGTATTGAAACAGACCATCTGTTTCATATAGCATTCGATACAAAATTACATTTTCTTAATAATAAAAGTAATATAATAACATTAGGTTATTAAAAAAAAATGTACAATAAAATACGATGGTGATTAAGAAAATATTATTGAAACGTTACATTAGCAATACGTTGTTGTCATATCAATTAAATATATTGGTTCAAAACCATGTTAGGTATCTGGCGCAACTATATATAATATAAATAAAGCAATCAATTTTCAAATGTGCAGAATGTTACTACAATTTTAAACGCATATGCGCATACAAACATTTATATAAGATCAACGATTACATGTTCCGTCATCATTCTAATAGCATTGGTCTTAGATTGTTTTAGGTCCTCGCTGGCCTCTTCTCCTAACATAAATCACTTTCCCTATTTGGTCATAGACATACACCATACCCATAAACGAGCGCATTTTGTAGATTCTTCTCTTAAACCAAAACCATATACAAATATTTCGTACGCTGTTAACGTGGTAAGTACATTATTTCCGATCGCTCCGGTTATATTGTATTATATTTTTTGGTAGTCATATCTGTGTTCAATCTACCAACCAACTTAAATGTCCCCTACAACAGAAGCAGTTTTCATTTCAATGGTTTATGGTAATCAATGAACGCGACCATGAGCAAAGAGCATTGTGCAATATAGTTCAATTATTGTACACAGGAGACTTAAACCCCATTTGCGTAACGTTCATTATTAATTTCGAGAGTAGTAATTATTATTGATTACGTGTGTAAGAATTGAACTCAACAGGGGCCGGTAATATTGTCTCGGTTCTTAACATCTCAAATTTGCACACACACATTACTTAATACAAACGTAATCTATCAACGCGACCAAATGAAAAGAGCAATGTGCAATGTCGTTCAATTATATGACACAGGAGACTTAAACCCCATTAGCGCAACGTTCATTACTTAATTTCATGAATAATAATACTATTTGATTCCGTTTGTAAGAATAGCATTTCGCAGATACTAATACTTTTGTCTCGGCCCTTACGTCTCCGATTTTCAAAAGTTATTACCTATTGCGGACGTTCTCTTAAATGCGGCAAAGCACGACACTGTTTGTAAACGATTTTTTTACATTTAGTTTCAAGATATTCAAGAGTTCCAAACATATATTTGCAAGTATTTTAACGTACTGGTAAAGTATTGCGGGCAAACACATTACTATACTTTAAAAGACTTATTCAAATGTACTCGAAGAGAAACCAGCAGGAGATCATTCTTTGTCCTTTACGTATGTCAAGTGACCTATAGCAATTAGTTTATACACAGGACATGAGCACATTACAATCGCAACAACAGTACATCGTAAAATCTCATTGGAACGGAAATTGTGAGAATATCATTGGGTACTTTACCAAATGTTTTAGCGCAAAAACCCCACTTGTAACCAAAGGCTATTCACTTAACCGGCATGCAAACACGATGAACAACAATACAAACACATGACTTAGACCAACGGGTGATCATTCACGATGCTTTTGTATTCATTTGATTACTACACAATAACTGTTTGTCGCTGTCAACGGTATACATTAATGCATAATAATTATTTAAATGAAACAAGAATGTATTTGAGGTTTACAATATAGATTGTACTTTTATGTAACCTACGTCTAAGTAGTGAAGTGACGTGCGGATTATAGACCAGATGTATCACCAACACACACACTCATGATAAAAGAGGTAAAAGCGTTACCAAAACAGGAATTTATTAAATCCGTTTTTTGTTTAATGTTTGTTTACTGGTACATTTTTAGTGAATATATCTTATTTTATTTCATAATAAACTACTGGTTTTATTTTGTCTTAATATTCAGGGTATAATACAAATATAGTCAAACAAATATAATCTAAACGAAAAATGTATAAAAATATCAATTCAAATCCGCCAATGTTGATACCTAACGATGTTTACTTTAATCATTATTGTGGGAGGTTAACCCATGTTTGTGGCCTTCCAATTTCTTTCACTGAACATATATTGTTCTAGATCTCAATGCGCGCGTTCAGAGCGGATAAATGGGTCAAGAACGATATATTTGAGGGCATGATGTAAAACAATCATTGCACGTGTCATGGGAAAAAACATTTAGCTGATGAAAAGCATTATTTCTGAAAATTGACATCAATCCCTCATAGAGGCACATTTTGATGACCTTAAAACACATACATTGTTGTTTCTCTATCAAGATTTGACACTTACATCCCTTGAATATCTCAGAAATGAATAACTGAAACGTTTATGTAATGCGATGAACATAAAGTCAATTAAGGCATGTTTTGTGGATGACATATCATTAAAGTAAAATAGCTTAGTTCAGCCTTATGCTTCCTTTTATTTGTCGAGAAAGTACTTACAAAGTGTCTTACGACTAGAGATTGTTACATTTTTGACTTTCGGATGAGAGATAACAACCCTTTTGTGCTTCTATTTTCAGTATTCCTTTTGTTACATCTCATTATAATAATTGCACATATAAGGCATTTGGCAATATATATATACCAAAGAAGTCTTTCTTTAACAATATCTAGGTTCATAATAGTGGACTTTACAATGAAATGTTTATAAAAAAAATATTGGGAAAACAGATTGAGGGTTGGCAACTTAAAAAGTCTGAGAATCTTTAATAATTAGATTGTTTATTTTTTTCAGATTTGATTCTGGACACAGTATACAATGTTAATTAACAGCTAGTACAAATCTTGTTGATTTAAACTCCGGTCCTCATAATTGTGATGTGTCAAGTGTTTATATCGCAATAAACACATACTCGATCACAACCCGGTATTTTTTAAACTTCACACAAAGAAAGGAATTCAAATGCTTCCCATTTTCGCCATAACAACAATTAAATCGACCGGTCACTTTAACTCAGAGCAAAATAAGCATATTCTGTGAAGAGGTAGCATACATTAAATCAAGAGGATAAGAATTCGAGCGTGTTGATGACATGATGGAAGCGTATTGACTCCAGAACATCAGAACGTCAGAATTTGACGAACATCTATAAGAAGAACATCAAACTCTTGATCCCCAAAACATGTAATTAACATGCGCACGCATGGAGAAGAAACATGAAAGAAGATGCAATTTTGAACGCCGATCACCAAATTCATAATGTTAAATTTGCATTAGAAATCGACGCATGAGACTATTCATAATTTGTCAAAAAACAACAACAAATAAAATGACACCATTGATCGAGATGCACATACATCGTATTGCCTTTACTGAGTTTTTCGTCATCAAAACTCTATCAATTAACCTAAAGTTAAACGCATTATGGTATTTCTTTTCATTTAGTTCTTCATAACCAATGAATTATGCATGTGTTATGTTTGCATATCTTCAATGACAGAAATAATCTGTAAGACACAAAACATATAAATTGTCAATGAACGATTGAGGACACTATTAGAACATTATAACATATTAAAGTATACACATAACTTCCGAAACCCCAAATCAATAACATAAATTCAGCCTGACAGAAAATACTTATCTAAGAGTGATACTTATGTGACGGGGTGGCTTTTTTAACAATAAGTAGAATGTAACCTTCACGAAGAATGTTACGTGTCAGAAGATATGTAATTAGACTGTGCATGCGTATATGCAAAGGCGCAGAACGATTCAGATTTCAAAGCAGCAAGACGTTTTAATTAATTCATTTTTTTATAAATAAGTGCGGCAGCAGCCAGTTTGTAAGTAAATGATTTATCTCTATATTTTCAACTGTGGCTTTTATTTGTTTCTGTATAGAAATAGATTCTGGTTGTACTGTATCTTTTATGTTTTATAAATGACCCCGTGTGTCTTGCAAACAAAATGGCAGTTGAATGATTTTATTTAACTTTATATCCTTATTCACGAATCTTTCATGATGCACCTGTTTAACTTACAGCAGTATTCAGGCAGCACTAGTAACAAGGTCAACCAATTAACACCACTGAGAAAGGCAATCAAATCCATAGTTTGGTAAGTGCATAAAATAGAGAATATCATTTGTTAGGTTCAACTGTATATATTATTTATATGATGAATGTAATAATGTCATGCTTATGTTATCGTGTATGGTTTGTATGGTTTTGTTCACTTGTTGTGGACAAGCTATTCTTATAGTTATTTAAGTTGTATGTTTTTAACAAGACAGAGAGTTTACACCATTAACTTGTCCGTGTTCATATTTAAAGGCACAACTTATGAATCCTATTTGTTCTTATGCTGTTAGATACAATTAAGAAATCGTATATGTCAGGTTCATGTCGGACTTCACTGAAT
This sequence comes from Dreissena rostriformis, assembly GCA_007657795.1. Classification (NCBI taxonomy): domain Eukaryota; kingdom Metazoa; phylum Mollusca; class Bivalvia; order Myida; family Dreissenidae; genus Dreissena; species Dreissena rostriformis. Next base: position 225,289 of record VMBQ01003313.1, read on the forward strand.
ATTCTAATTTTTCATTATGTAAATAGTTATATATTTTGTTATAAACCGAGTGTGTACCTTTAATATGTTATTACTATTATAACTGAGATTATTATGTTATCTAGAACTGATCAGGTTTGTTGGATTTTTTGTATATTTTCAGGTTGTGAATCTTAGCTCGACGTGGAACCAGATTTCATGTGTGAATCGTTTCATATGTGTTATTTCATGAATATAAACGATAAAGAAACAACAGTCTTTGTTACCCCCTGACCCCAAAATGTTACACTTAGAGGGATGTCAATGAAATAACTAATAATTTACAGTAATCAACAATCAACTAACCTATTGTCCCTTAACATCCTGAAGGGTACAGCGATTGTCGTTACTCTTGGAGGATTTCAAACAAAGACACTTGATAACACTTAAAATTACAAACTAACACTTAAAGTAAAAGATTTACCTTATATTTTAAATTCAGACCCAAACGCAATTTTTAAATGAGCGAGAAAAAACAGACAAAGGTCGACTAACATTTACTGCTCTTATTTGACAATGTGCTTCACCTGCAGCATATACATTGACAATGTTGTCTACCAATATGTATAAGTCAATGCAGAAGAAATTATCCACGTTGAAGGATCCGTACAAAATACAAGCAGACACATAGTTATTTACCTCTTTAGTTATCTTAGTATGCTGCCACAGACGCAAATATTTGTGAATTTCAGTTTTAGAATTAATTTTAACAGTTTAACATACTTTTTTATTTTGAGAAATGAATGAAAGAATTATGTCCCATAAAACTGTGGATAGGCATTTGGTGAAAAGAGGCACACACACTAATAGTGACTAATAGTGACGTTTTCGAAATGTCATTGCTGTACTCAAATTTGAGATTCATACTGAGGTTTTGAGACATGATTATAAATATAACACATATAGCAAACAGTATTGAAGAATGTAACACGTATACATTTTATCTGAGCACCTGGTTGGCTGAGCTTCACAATACCACACTGACAGGTGTGACCGACATAATACAGACAGTTGCATATGCGACATGATTATGTTGACTTAAACATGCGTTTTTGTCCACATAAACGTTCCAGTTATTCATTTCTGAGATTCATACCGATTAAAGTGTCAAATATGTCCAATGATACTTAAGTTGATGTCATTCCTTTGGACAGGACGCCTCTTAATGTAAATTATTAAACATAATATTTTTATCAGCTAAATGATTTTCCCCTAACATACGAATGGTCGTGTCTAATGTTTTCCTACGAATCATATTTGTCATTAGTTGACAGAATTTCTTTTTCAACATGCAAGGATTGGCATCTCAAACACTATTTGTTTAGTGTAGAAACTATGGATACCTACACATATGCGAACTTAATACAATTTATATTAGAAAACTGTTATATATTACTAAGACATTGATGTATCAAGAATAGTCGTATCTAAAATATTATGTTTCTGTATTTGACCCTATATTATTTAATATTATTTAATAATGTATATACAGTGGTATGATAACATAACATATGTAGATATATTTTAACTGAATAAATACAATAAGTCACTTCCGATGGCGGACATATTGGTTGTTTGTTTTTGTCGTCTGTGTTTTTGCTAAATATCTTGATGTTCTGACTCTTCTTAAGCTTGTGTTGGGTGTGTAGTTCTGTGTTGTGAAGCCTATAAATGGTTTAGTGGACTAGTTTATGAAAATCCATGGAAATACAGCTGAAAAACGTCAAGCAAATGTGAGTCTATATCTTTATGAAACATTCTATTTTCAGAGAAAACCTAAGCTAAATTTATTAACAGTCAATGTATGCACTGAGGTATTAATTGTTTTAAACTGCTATTGTCATCGCGCCCACCGATTGCCAAATCTACACTGCTCAAATAAAAAAGTGTATTTCGATGAGTTTTGACGCATCTACACCGAATGCTGCTGCTAGTAAACCAAAAGGACAATTTCAGTCTTGTCCAACCCTGATCAAAAGAAGAATAGGATTGACAGCGGCTCAGGTTGCGATTGTTATTTTACCTTTGACAACATGGCAGAAATCGATAAAGCTGAAGTTAAAATAGAAGAAAAAAAACATGAATTTAATTATTAAAGCAGTTAAGGATTCTATTCAATCATCTTTCTCAAACCAATTGCAAAGCAAGGTGGAATCAATCGCAGCCGGGGTTGTAGATAAGCTATCCAATCGGATCGAGTGTCTTGAGAATGCCAACCAGGTACTACGCAACGAGAACAGCATGTTGCGAGATCGAGTGACGGACCTGGAAAACCAGATGGATGCCGGCGAGCAATACAGCAGGCGTAATAATGTCTGAATCTTTGGCGTCCCGGAAAGCCTAGCTCCAAATGAATGCACTGATGACGTTTTGATGAACTTGTGCAAGACTCTTGGCGCTGATGTTTCAATCAATGAAATTGATCGGTCACATAGAACCGGTAAACGCGGCGGACGCAAACCTCGCCCTATTACAGTTAAGTTTACCAGCTACAGGGCCAGGCAAAAGATGTATACCAAACTACGTGACCTAAAGTCATGCAGCGGGAATGACGAAATCTTCATTGACGAAGACCTAACACACCACTGCTCGCAGCTGCTTTTCGTCGCACGTGGATTGTCGAAGTCTAAAAAAATTGAAAGTCATCGGATGGCAATATACTGACCACGGTCACTGAGCATGGCGAATCAACCGTCAAACGCATTGGATGTGAAACGGAACTTGACAAATACAAACTCATGTAAATATAGTGCCATACTTTTGTTATCAGTATATTTTTAATCCGCTGTTGAGTCTTTTATATGCACGTATATCACGTTCTTTCACGTGTTTGTTTATGTAATTATCAATTGATTAGTGGAGTAAGATAGCAAGTCCCGTTATATTGTGTCACCGTTTGTCTATCATTTGTTAACCAGCGCCTGAAGCAAATATGCGCCTGAGTTTTAAAAATAATGTAAAATTGTAATTTCCTGAAGTGGAAATATTTGTGAAAAATGTATTATACATATGTTCTATGTACATCTCAGCAAAAGTGAATAATTTTTATTTGTCATAAGCTCACCTTATCATTATATTGTCCCTCCTATTTACCTTCATTTGATGCACGGAGATCACGACTTCCTGTAGTTTTGTGTTTCAATATCTTAGCCTGCGTCTACGTGACTTTAGTTGTAAGTCTCGATATCTCTTGGCGCCGTTTGCTTACTTATCACGACAATGTTACCAAACATATCATCATCCTTACTTTGCCCCTTTGTGTTTCTATTTTCCAATCTTTTTCATCTCTTAAGTTCTCTTCTAATGCAGTTCTGTAGCAACCGGCGTTATCAAATCTTAACACCAGCCTTGACTAAATATATACTGCGGGTCAAATGTAACACACGTGTCATGTCAGCGTTCATGTCCTATCTCGTTTGCCTTGGAGCATATCATTATGATGTACACTAAACATAGACCAGAAAACGCTGTCATGATTGAATATAGATCATCAGCTATTTGTCCAATACTGCTACACTTATTATTTGCATGTCACTAATGGCTTAATGTTATCAGCCTCTTTTCTCCACAAATTAATATTTACAAATCAATAAATATATCACTAAGTGTCGAACACCCATGCAAACGCATTTTGTTAGGAAAAAAGATACATACTGATATTTGTTTTCTCTCTAATATTTTCAAGTGCTTCCTCTTTGTTGTTGCATGCTTTTGGTCCTCTATAGTCTTGTTACAATCAGGTGATATACATCCAAATCCAGGGCCTACTTTGTCTTATCAATTTTTTAACACAGATTCAAACTCTTCATCATCCTTTCACAATTCTTCAGTAACAAACCACTTAAGTTTTGTGCATTACAATATTCAAAGTCTGCTGCACAAAATAGATATTCTTTACACAGGTCTACTTGATTTTGACATAGTTGGCTTCACCGAAACATGGTTAAATGATTCTATTTCATCTACTGATCTCCTTTTCGACGGCCTCTACCAGCTTATTCGCAAGGATCGCACAGATTCACCTGGTGGCGTTGCAATATACGTCAATGAAAATATTTCGTTTAAAGGTAGACATGAACTAGAATTAAATAACGTAGAATGCATATGGATTGAAGTCTTTCTCTCACAAAATAAGTCTATTCTGTTTGGCGTTTTTTATAGACCACATAGTGCGGATAGTTTATACATGAAATCCATCGAAGATTCTATAGGTCTCGCAAGAGAAACACCAATAAACGATATTATTATTACAGGTGATTTTAATTTAAATGCTCTCGTTGAACCATCGGCACGAAAAATTAACGCATTATGTCTCCAATATGATCTAACGCAACTTATATATGAACCAACACATTACACTGGGCAATCTTCTTTCATAATTGACTTAATCTTTGTAAGAAATGAGAATACTGTACTACTCTCTGGAATAGGTGAACCCTTTTTAGATCAATCTATTCGGTATCACTGCCCCGTCTTCGTCACATTGAAATTCACAAAACCCAAATGCAAAACATGTTTTCGCCATATCTGACGCTACGACATTGGGGATTATTCAAAATTACGACAATTAATGACAGACACTCGTTGTGATCTACTGAAATACGAAAATATGAATATATACGCTAAAAATATTAACAAAACAATACTACAAATTGCAAGCAATTTTAATTGAATATTTCAGCAATATTGCTAATAAAATTAAGTCTTCTGAACATTGCGCTAAAGACCGATGGAAGACGCTCCAAACATTTATCCCAGCTAGCACAAACAATTCAATTCCTCCTCTTTACGATGAGCAAACAAGTACCTTTTTAGCGGATGACACATGTAAAGCTGATATGTTAAACAAGTATTTAGCAAGCCAGTGCTCCATTGATGACAGAAATCACGATCTCCCATATATGAACAAAGCAAACGATACCATTTTTCATTCTATTCATATCACACATGAGGAAGTCATTGATTCAATAAAATGTCTTCAGGGTGGAAAAGCTTCCGGTCCAGATGGAAAAGACAATCGAATTCTTAAACAAGCTATGAATCAGTTAAGTTATCCATTGTGCGATTTGTTTAACCTCTGCCTACATTCCTGAAAACTGCCTTCTTGTTGGAAGATTGCAAATGTATGCCCGGTTTTTAAAAAAGGGTGACCCAGCCTTAACGTCTTATTATCGACCTATATCACTTCTTAATACTACTGATAAGGTCTTTGAGAAGATACTACATAAACACATTTTTTAAATGCAAATTAATTCTTTGCGCCCACTCAATCTGGTTTCTTGCCTGGTGATTCGACTGTAAATCAACTAACATATATTTATAATACATTTCGCAGAGCCCTTGACAATGGCTTAGAGGTCAGAGTTGTAATTTTTTATATAAGCAAAGCTTTCGATAGAGTCTGGCATAAAGGTGTATTATTCAAACTGCAACAAGCAGGCGTCGGGGGAAATGTATTATCTTTTTTGTCTAACTATCTTTCCAATCGCAAACAAAAAGTAATATTACCAGGAGCGCATTCCGATCTTATTGATATTCTTGCCGGTGTCCCTCAAGGCTCTATGTTAGGCCCGCTCATGTTCCTAGTGTATATAAATGATATAATCACCGATATACAAGCACTCATTCATTTGTTTGCAGATGATACCGGTCTTTTTATGGTTGTTAACTCACCAAACAAAACTGCAGCCGTTTTACAATCAGATATTTATAAAATCTCTAGGTGGGCGGATAAATGGTTAGTAAGTTTTAACCCCTCAAAATCCGAATCGATGTAAATATCTAGAAAAATAAACAAACCATCTCACCCGTCATTGCCTATGCAGAATGTTGATATACCGATTGTTAATGTCCATTAGCATTAAGGAGTATTTATGTTTCATGATTGTACTTGGCATGCACATATATCGTATGTAAAGGAAAAAGCATGGAAACGAGTCCATATAATGCGTCGACTAAAAACAATTCTCGATAGAAAAACTCTCGAGAAAATATACTTTGCTTTTATAAGACCTATTCTTGAATATTCAGACACTGTTTTTGATAATTTTACACAATATGAAAAAGATGAACTTGAAAAAATCCATAATGAAGCCGCGCGAATAACATCTTGATGTACACGTTTAGTTTCTTTAGAAGACCTTTACATGAGCTAGGAAGGGAAACCATCAGCCAACGTAGACGCAAACACAAATTAATTTTAATGTACAAAATGAATTCCACCAATGTCCCAAACTTCATTTAATCCCTCTTGCCTCCAACAGTTTTTTCACGTAACAATTACTCTCTAAAAAATGCATCACATCTACAAACAATTCAAGCCCGAACATCACTTTATTCAAGTTCTTTCTTACCATCTACTGTTTCTGAATGGAATCATCTTCCCGACGATATCAAACATACCGAGACGCTCCATTCCTTTAAAAGACTTATTAACATTGCTCGCCCGACTTCTAATCCTTTATTTTCATATGGCGATAGACCCTCTCAATTGCTACATGCGCGCTTAAGAACAAATTGTAGCGCCTTAAATTATCATCTCTTTAGATGCAACATAATTACGTCTCCTCTTTGTCTCTGTGGACTCCATGAAACTACGTCACACTACTTTCTTGAATACTTTCTTGAATGCATTCCGTATATACATATTCGTGGTGAACTTATTAACACAATATCCATTTATTCTGTCCCATGCGTTGAAACTACTCTATATTGAGACGAAACTAGTGACTACTTTACCAATACTAAATAAACTAATCTTTACAAACGTCTTCTTTCTTTTCTTTCCTAACTTTCCACTTTATCATTTTCAATTTTCAAAAATGTCAACTTATTATTTGTATTGTTTAAATGAAAATCCATAATTGGAGCGTCTATGTCTAACCATACTGTTAATTTTAACTTATATAGCCAATTATGTCCAATTTATGCAACTCTTTATATAGCAGGGGAGAAGAAAAATATAAAACTTGTTCTTTCGTTCCAATCCTTTCAAACTTGAATGTAATAAAATGTTGTATGCTATTCTATGCATAAATGATGTTTACTTGTTTTGAATAAATATGTTTAAACTAATAAGTCACAATACCTCTCTATTCACTTATGATTTGTTTGTTGCCGCTAAAACTTTAACATTATGACATAATTGTAACTGATAGATAAATAACACGCATTCCAATAGATTCTTACTAATGATCATACCTTTTTACTTAATGTACTACATTTGTCGTTGAAAAAGTGAAATACCAGATTTAGTTACAATTACAAAAGCTAACCGCAATAAGTAAATCAATACTGTTTTCGTGCAAACTCAATTTGTTTAGAATAGCCTTCATTGAAACAGAAAGTACAATTAAAGCGGATATTTGTCTTAAATAAGCCTTTTGATATTGCACAAGCTTTTTTTGGACGACATTTAGGCGATTGCATTTTATCCGGTTTTCCCCCGAAACTCCTAAACTGTTTATCGTTAAATGTGTCGTGTTCTGAGAAAACTGGGCAAAATGCTTGTGTGTAAATTGTCATCCCAGATGAGCCTGTGCAGTCCGCACAGGCTAATCAGGGACGACAATTGTCCCGGATTAGCCTGTGCGGACTGCACATGCTAATCTGGGATGACACTTTACGCACAAGCATTTTGCCCAGTTTTCTCAGAACACGCCACAAATCCTCCCAGACTTTCGTTAACTCGTTATGCAGACTGATGTTAAAACAACTATTGTCATTTTGTAATGGGTTTGAATTTAATTTCCGACTTTTCGGTACTGTTCTCTATTTTCTGTATTGTATCGAATGCCAGTGTACTACTATACAGCGATTTTGCATAATCCTTTTTCCGAAGGTCGCGTTGATAGATTTCCATGTACCATCAAAATGAATACTTCTGCAGTTAAAAGACGGGAATGAAACACATTGAAAAAGACATTTATCAGCAGGTTGCTAGCGTGAATAGAGACACGATGCTGGTACAAAGTCAGGCAGCTTAACCCAAACACTCAGACATAATTTACCATCACGTAAACAACGCATTCTATATTGTCTGTAAAGTTGAACACAATAAATGCATATGTATACATAATCTATCGTCAAACATTGAACATTGAGTCCGTTAAAGGCATACACTAAGCAGCAATGTACCTAACACCATGAATGCCTGTGTTTACTAGATTACTACTGGCACGTATATACGTAGTATTATCAAGGCGTTCATGTCGATATATTCCTTCTGTTGCGACAATTGCACTTAAATCGATTTATACAAGTTATTCTTTACATGAATGTTCTTGATATTTTGATCGATACAAAATTCAAAACAAAAGGATGTCCAAGAAATAGTTAAAAATGACATATACATCACTATGCATTATGCCAAAACACATCTATAGTCAAATTAAGATTGATTTATGATTCACATTTTATCAGATAAACATTTGTTATGATGTTAAACGGAAAATAAATCATTATGTGATCCAATTAGTCTGTAGAAAACAACTTGCAATGTTAACCCAGTGCCATAAACGCGATAATCTAAAATGGATGTTCTGATATTAAAGTGCACATATATAGTCTGATGTTCGATTTCCGACATAGGTTAACGTTAAAACGTTTTATTTTGTGCTTCTCCTCAGAGAGTTACCAGTGAATAGAATCATGTCTTAAATTGTTGAACATAGACTTTTTATCATAGAACTTATCAAAATTTCACGACCGAGATTTTTGTATTTCGCCAGTACATTTATATTAAAGAACCGATAATTTGTTTTACCAGTGTTAATATATTGGTAACAGGGTATTTTCCCCTTTTAAATAACGGACGTAAAGTTAACAAAATTGTATGCACAGAAAACAATTGAAGTAAATGAATTTCTTTCGATCATCGATAATGTATTCAACTGTACACTTAAACAACATATTTTTTCACAACAAATATGCGCTGCGACCATTGCATAATTCGTCCGAATCACTATAAAATGTTTCGCATTTTATATAAGCTTTATTTCAATGAGCCTGGCAATTCGCCAGATACATTTTGCTTCAGTTAAAATTGTAGTAAGTNACTTATTAACACAATATCCATTTATTCTGTCCCATGCGTTGAAACTATTCTATACGGAGACGAAACTAGTGACTACTTAACCAATACTAAAAAAGCTGATGCAGTTCACAAATTTATTGTAAAAAGCAATCGATTTGATACGTAAATAGTCTACAGAACTACTCACAAACTTCTTCCTTTTTTTCACATTTAGACCAAACTAATCTTTAAAAACGTCTTCTTTCTTGTCCTTCCTAACTTTCCTCTTTATCATTTTCAATTTTCAAAAATGTCAACTTATTATTTGTATTGTTTAAATGAAAATCCATAATTGGAGCGTCTATGTTTAACCATACTGTTAATTTTAACTTATATAGCCAATTATGTCCAATTTATGCAACTCTTTATATAGCAGGGGAGAAGAACAATATAAAACTTTTTATTTCGTTCCAATCCTTTCAAACTTGAATATAATAAAATGTTGTATGCTATTCTCTGCATAATAAGTCACAATACCTCTCTATTCACTTATCTGACATCACCAAGTGCAAGAATGATATTTTTATTTGCACGTAACACGACAGGTTAAGACGTTAATTTGACCGGGGAATTGTAGCAAAGCGTATTCACCGTTATAATCTATGGAAATCACGAATAAGATCCCCTTAGTCTGTTTTGTGGGGGACATTTAATTATCTGGGCACTATTCACTTCATGAAACCATTATTCTTTCTTTCTAATGTTTAATATTGTTATGAAAGTTATGTAAATGATCAATTATATGCACGTTTTTTAATAAGCACTATATGATGCGCTTTTGCATGTATGATTAGTTTGTTGCCGCCAAAACTTTAACATTATGACATAATTGTAACTGAGAGATAAATAACACGCATTCCGATAGATACTAACTAATGATCATACCTTTTTACTTAGTGTTCTACATTTGCCGTTGAAAAAGTGAAATACCAGATTTAGTTATAATTACAAAAGCTAACCGCAATAAGTAAATCAATACTGTTTTCGTGCAAACTAAATTTGTTTAGAATAGCCTTCATTGAAACAGAAAGTACCATTAAATCGGATATTTGTCTTAAATAAGCCTTTTGATATTGCACAAGCTTTTTTTGGACGACATTTAGGCGATTGCATTTTATCCGGTTTTCCCCCGAAACTCCTAAACTGTTTATCGTTAAATGTGTCGTGTTCTGAGAAAACTGGGCAAAATGCTTGTGTGTAAATTGTCATCCCAGATGAGCCTGTGCAGTCCGCACAGGCTAATCAGGGACAACAATTTCCGATTTCATGGAATTTTTGGTTTAAATGATGTCTCTTCTTAGCGAAAATCTAGTTTAGGTGGAAAATGTCGTCCCGGATAAGCCTGTGCGAACTGCAAAGGCTAATCTGGGATGACACTTCACGCACAAGCAGTTTTCCCAGTTTTCTCAGAACACGCCACAAATCCTCCCAGACTTTCGTTAACTCATTATGCAGACTGATGTAAAAACAACTATTGTCATTTTGTAATGGGTTTGAATTTAATTTCCGACTTTTCTGTACTGTTCTCTATTTTCTGTATTGTATCGAATGCCAGTGTACTATACAGCGATTTTGCATAATCCTGTTGCGACAATTGCACTGTAATCGATTTATACAAGTTATTCTTTACATGAATTTTCTTGATATTTTGATCGATACAAAATTTAAAACAAAAGGATGTCCAAGAAATAGTTAAAAATGACAAATACATCACTATGCATTATGCCAAAACACATGTATAGTCAAATTTAGATTGATTTATGATTCACATTTTATCATATAAACATTTATTATGATGTTAAACGGGCAATAAATCATTATGTGATGCAATAAGTCTGTAGAAAACAACTTGCAAAGTCTACCCAGTGCCAGAAAAACGCGATAATCTAAAATGGATGTTCTGATATTGAAGTGCACATATATAGTCTGATGTTCGATCTCCGACATAGGTTAACGTTAAAACGTTTTATTTTTTGCTTCTCCTCAGAGAGTCAACAGTGAATAGAATCATGTCTTAAATTGTTGAACATAGACTTTTTATCATAGAACTTATCAAAAGTTCACGACCGAGATTTTTGTATTTCGCCAGTACATTTATACTAAAGAACTGATAATTTGTTTAACCCGTGTTAATATATTGGTAACAGGGTATTTTCCCCTTTTAAATAACGGACGTAAAGTTAACAAATTTGTATGCACAGAAAACAATTGAAGTAAAGGAATTTCTTTCGATCATCGATAATGTATTCAACTGTACACTTAAACAACATATTTTCCACAACAAATATGCGCTGCGACCATTGCATAATTCGTTTGAATCACTATAAAATGTTTCGCATTTGATATACGCTTTATTTCAATGATCCTGGCAATTCGCCAGATACATTTTGCTTCAGTTAAAATTGTAGTAAGTAAATTGCCCTTGCGATCAATATGCTTGGCTTTGTCAGAAATAAAAGGACCAAGTGACTGCGTGATTATCGGTAGATGAATAACTCGGTAATTGGTCAATCTTCAATTGAGATTGATTGGGCGAGCCCCACCGCAATAACAAGGAAGTCCACGAGGTTTCCCTGGCTAACAATGAATGTAAACGTCACCCTGTGGCGTCCTTTCAATCTTACAAAACATTAACACATGATCGAATTTTCAGAAGTTCTGTGAAGTACTCGTTTTTTGTTAATGCTTAACAGGAAGCATTATACGAGATAATATAGCTGACAAATAATGTAAATACATATTCCCTAACTATAATCAACAACTACAAAGGTGTGCTTAGCTTATGAAGCACATCCGATTTCTTGGCCATTTGGTCTTTTCCATCATAACAACAGTATTTACGTAACAAAAAATTGTAAATATTTCATCAACATTTCGAACATAAAAAACTTAAATTGATCACCGAAGCACATTTGACTACTTAACTGATCCCGGGTTTGAAGCATCGAAGTGTCCGGAACATTTACTCAGCATAAATAATGTGAGAAATATTTATGCAAAGGTCGTATCTCCTGCGTCATGCATTGATAAATCATCTCACATTGTTTACGAATCCGATCTAATTCGGATATTTTCTTTTTTTTTCTCCACAATTAACCTCTGTTGTTTTAAGTGCCAAGCCGTTTGACAGCAGCATTTGTGCCGGTTACTTTATGAAAGATGACGGCTTTACGTAATAATTCTTCCCCAGAACTGAACCATAATCGACCGTTTTGCACGCCATCCATTTGCCATAGCAGCTTCACTATCGATTCCGATATTCACGATCATAAATGTCATCACATTGTTGATAGGTCAATGCAACCTATTTATCAAGACATAAATAACAAAACATTTATGTGGAACTGAATATCTGTCTATGTTTGAATAATGAAAATCGAAAACGATATCAAATGAAGAGAAGGCTTTTTGCGNAGAACGCTCCCACAGTGGGGATCGACGTCGACCTCGTTACAATGTTTTACAATGTTTAACAATACACAACGCTTTATTTTAAAATTATGAAGATGTTTCAGGACCAATATTTAAATCGCTATTTGACAAGACCGATATTCAAAGAATATATCAATACAAAAAATATAATAATTATTCAACGATCAAAAGAAGCCCATTACATTTGCACTTAAGTAAATCACACATTGTCCGCTGATCATAGTGGACGCTGCGGTAACGTAAAACTTAACTTTTCTATCTACAAGCCATCGGTGTACTGAATGGTTTATAATGAAGTGTGTTTTTACATGAATTTAGGCCATGGGACGATGATTTGTTGTATACGAAGGATACATTTCCTTTAGTCATCTTATTATTTATAGATACACATTTCTCTTGTCAATTTCTTTGGTTAACCAAATGATGCCCTTTATAATAAGTTTTTTTCTGAACAACTTCGTTTGTATCATTACGTTCTATGTAACATATTAACTTGTTAGCTACAATAGTTGTTTGCATCATTGTCACACATTTATGTTGGCAATGCCAACACAATTTGCTTTTGTCATTTCGACGTGTAATGCAAGTATCGTATTAATTTGCGTTCATGGACTTATTAGAGAATATTTAGATGGGTGTATAACCGAAATAAATGTGTCTATGTGTAACATTTACTCCGTTATTTAAAGATAATTTAGCATTATCATAGGCGAATGACCCTTATACACCAGTTATAACACTGACAAAATATTGAGTTACGTTTTTCACCTAGCTGTGCATGTACTTAATAAACAAAACCTTAACCAGCACAGTGTGTAGACGAGTTCAATTACAATTTCTCTGAAATAGTATAGAAAGTAGGGCATATTAAATACCCGGAAATAGCGAGAGTGTCTTTAAACGTGGAATTATGCTATCAAACAGCCGTTTGCGAAATTTTCATTTAACAAATCTGATTTCTTAGTGGTAGATTTCGACAAGGCGCAGTTCGAATTTTACACAGTGTGATTGTGGACAACATGTAGCATTAACCCGTTCGCATTTTACACAGTGTGGCTATGGACAACATGTAGCATTAACCAGTTCGCATTTTAAACAGTGTGATTATGGACAACATGAAGCATTAACCAGTTCGCATTTTACACAGTGTGATTATGGACAACATGAAGCATTAACCAGTTCGCATTTTACACAGTGTTATTATGGACAACATGTAGCATTAACCAATTCGCATTTTACACAGTGTGATTATGGACAACATGCAGCATTTACCAGTTCGTATTTTACACAGTGTGATTATGGACAACATGTAGCATTAACCAGTTCGCATTTTACACGGTGTGATTATGGACAACATGTTGCATTAACCAATTCGCATTTTACACAGTGTGGCTATGGACAACATGTAGCATTAACCAGTTCGCATTTTACACGGTGTGATTATGGACAACATGTAGCATTAACCAAATCGCATTTTACACAGTGTGGCTATGGACAACATGTAGCATTAACCAGTTCGCATTTTACACGGTGTAATTATGGACAACATGAAGCATTAACCAGATCGCATTTTACACAGTGTGATTATGGACAACATGTAGCATTAACCCGTTCGCATTTTACACAGTGTGATTATGGACAACATGTAGCATTAACCAGTCCGCATTTTACACAGTGTGATTATGGACAAAATGTAGCATTAACCCGTTCGCATTTTACACAGTGTTATTATGGACAAAATGTAGCATTAAACAGTTCGCATTTTACAAAGTGTGATTATGGGCAACATGTAGCAATAACCACTTCGCATTTTACACAATGTGATTATGGACAACATGTAGCATTAACCAGATCGCATTTTACACAGTATGGTTATGGACAACATGTAGCATTTACCAGTTCGCATTTTACACGGTGTGATTATGGACAACATGTAGCATTAACCCGTTCGCATTTTACACAGTGTGATTATGGACAACATGTAGCATTTACCAGTTCGCATTTTACACAGTGCGATTATGGACAACATGTAGCATTAACCAATTCGCATTTTACACAGTGTGATTATGGACAACATATATCATTAACCAGTCCGCATTTTACACAGTGTGGTTATGGACAACATGTAGAATTAACCAATTCGCATTTTACACAGTGTGGCTATGGACAACATGTAGCATTAACCAATTCGCATTTTACACAGTGTGATTATGGACAACATGTAGCAATAACCAGTTCGCATTTTACACAGTGTGATTATGGACAACATGTAGCATTAACCAGATTGCATTTTACACAATGTGGTTATGGACAACATGTAGCATTTACCAGATCGCATTTTACACAGTGTGGTTATGGACAACATGTAGCATTTACCAGTTCGCATTTTACACGGTGTGATTATGGACAACATGTAGCATTAACCAATTCGCATTTTACACAGTGTGATTATGGACAACATGTAGCATTTACCAGTTCGCATTGTACACGGTGTGAGTATGGACAACATGTAGCATTAACCAATTCGCATTTTACACAGTGTGATTATGGACAACATATATCATTAACAGTTCTCATTTTACACAGTGTGATCATTGACAACATATATCATTAACCAGTTCGCATTTTACACAGTGTGATTATAGAAAACATGTAGCATTAACCAGATCGCATTTTACACAGTGTGATTGTGGACAACATGTAGCATTAACCCGTTCGCATTTTACACAATGTGATTATGGACAACATGTAGCATTAACCAGATCGCATTTTACACAATGTGATTATGGACAACATGTAGCATTAACCAGATTGCATTTTACACAGTGTGGTTATGGACAACATGTAGCATTTACCAGTTCGCATTTTATACGGTGTGATTATGGACAACATGTAGCATTAACCCGTTCGCATTTTACACAGTGTGATTATGGACAACATGTAGCATTAACCCGTTCGCATTTTACACAGTGTGATTATGGACAACATGTTGCATTAACCAGCTCGCTTTTTACACAGTGTGATTATGGACAACATGTAGCAATAACCAGTTCGCATTTTACACGGTGTGATTATGGACAACATGTAGCATTAACCAGTTCGCATTTTACACAGTGTGATTATGGACAACATGTAGCAATAACCAGTTCGCATTTTACACAGTGTGATAATGGGCAACATGTAGCATTACCCAGTTCGTATTTTACACTGTGTGAATATGGAAAATATGTAACATTTACTAGTTAGCATTTTACACAGTGTGATTATGGACAACATGTTGCATTAACCAGTTCGCATTTTACACATTGAGATAATGGACAACATGTAGCATTAACCATTTCTCATTTAACTTATTGTCATTATGGACGTGGGCGACATGTAGCATTAACTAAGACAACGATCTTTTGGAATTTCACTTGTCATTGAACAAGAAAGAAACTACACTAAAATTAACTCTGTACATCAGTCTTATCCGTGTAATCTAAACGGTATTAATTATTTTTTCAAAGCAAACTCCATAACAGTGAAGCAAATTCATACACAATCATGCACGTGATTTATATATATAAGAGGCGAACATACATTCATAATGTATTGTCTAGAACATAGTTTTTCTTGTAAACGGCTTTGTGTCAAACCGCTTTAAAATCCGGTAAGTGGCACAGGAAAATATTGCAGACCCAATATTCGTGTGACCTGATAAAAAATAGTTTTCTATGAAATTTCGTATGCGTGATAACATTTATGTTTATGTGAAACTGAGTTTGGTTTTTGGAACAGCTAAAAGGCGATCGGTTGTATAAAGTAAGTCTAACCTTATCTATTTAAGTAGGTTAGGTTGTGATATAAGTCAATGAAAATCAATAAATGTAACATAAACCCTGGCCTGATTACGTTTCAATCATGAACTATACACGCTACCATTAAGTTATTCAGTTGTCTAATTTATCACATATTCTCGGTTGCAATGGCATGCATGGACATTCGTGTAATTCTCCTAATCATTATTTGAATAAAAAAAAAATAGTATCACAGAATGGAACGTACAACAGCTTGAACTACAGGCAACGTTTCAGTTAAGATTAATGATACAAAATGTGAACCCAGAATATAACTCACTGCTCGAAATAAATATTCACAACGGAAGCCAATCAGAATAGCTGAATTTAAGGAGCAACACATGGCATAACTAAATTACCGCTTTTTCCAACCCAATACATTGGACTATCAACATGATCCCATATAAGTTACGACACATCTGCTATGAGACTGACATACGCTAATGGAAGCGACTATTTAAGTAGCAAGACACATGCATTATAATGTTTTTGATGGCGCAAACATACGACATTTCAACTCTTAAATGTTTATAAAGCATAAGATGTCTCTTTCTTGTGAATATAACGCAACGACGGTGGTTCATGTGTGAATAATATAAGGGATTGGTTGGTGTACGATGTTGACAATAACATACGCATGTTTTAAATATGTTTTAATAACGGAGTACTTAAGTTATGGCAAAAAAATGTCATACTGGTTACAGTATGTTACAGTAAGTTACACGTTGTTACAGGATGGCATGATTTGTTAAAAGAAGTAACAATGCGTAACAGTGTGCTACAATTATGTATAACATGAACAATTTGTAACAATTAGTTGTAATTAGTTACAATGTGTATCAAAATTCAACAATTCGTAAAAATGTAATACACTCTGCCATCGTGTTTACAATTATCTATGTTAGTATAAGTATTATTTTATAAACGTGTCTGATATCAAGATAACGCAGCAAGCCAAGTTTCTTTATCGTACCATTTACAAATGTATATGAAAGTAAACACACTCATTAAGAACGTCGTTTTAAATTCCGTCTACATGTTGGTGTCTTTCTCTTATTCTTTACCGTTTATGCTTACTTTGCCGATAGTTTGTGGCACTATTCAAAATATGACCTGCGTTTAAGTCATGCTCTAAACGACTGCTCGAATTTTGTTTACATCAAGCTTTGGGATTCCAGTCGATATTCACTTAATCTTAATTTACATAAAACAAGTATTGATACCAGATTTCCGTTCAAAACTCAAGATACAACTGGTAGCAACCCCCTACAAATACGATTATAAGTGATGATGATAAAACAAATACAATCATACAAAATATCGCCAAAAAAGAGTAATAAGAGTAACAGTAAACATACACTTATACAACATATCAATGAAATAAAAAGACCAGACATCGAATTACAATTAATTGCCAAACGATAAGAAGAAACATCGATGAATGAAATATCCTCTCCATTAATATGTCCCAAATTGCCGACTTGATTAGGTGTAAAGTTGTAATGCTACCATCTACAACAATACATTTCAAGGTCAAATAAAAGTTACATGGCATTCATGTAGTATTTGTAGATATCAAATATAAATAGAATTGCATTTCAATGTGCAACAAAGACAACTGCAAAAAGTGCAATTTATTATGCTACCCTAGTCTAGACTGGTTTGATAAAGACCTTCTTAACTCAAAGATAAAAAACAACTTATGAATTATGTAATTATTAATATACGAAACATGAAATACAACGCCTTACTACCAGATCGTTCTAATTATTATTCTTTTGTAAATGCTGGTGTACGAGTAACACACACATTCTACTTGCAGCGATGAAAGTATATTTATTTGTATCATGTCAACCATGGAAATAACTGTCTTACTTTACAAATAATTAATAATGCTGATTTTTCGAATATGATGGTTATAGGCAATTATATGAGTAACTTATTACATGCGTAACTCCAACACCCTTGCAGACTGTCATTTTTTTATAAAATGATAATTCAAAATGCATATATCAAGCTTTGCGGGGAGCACCCTTACACATCGACATCTTACGTATGAGTTTATATTACATTAAAGTAGATTGATACAGATCACGTCGCGTCGTAGCGGACTAGGTCAATGGCAAAAGTCTGTATATAGAGTCTGGATGTTGGAATTGTGTAGATGACATCACTTTGCAAGTTATTTTACAAACATGGGAAAGGGCACACGGGGGACTTCATAATATATGTGGCATGCTAATGACACTTGGTTAACTTTGTATCGATTGGGTTTGAAAATACTATTCGTAATCGATAACAAGAAAATATTCGCCATCGGTGATAATAAGTAATTTGCAAACATATATTGAACATTTAATTTAGGAAATAAATATGTTTGACAATCTAACTAAAATACAATATTGACAAAAATGTCCTGAATACTTAATAATATAATGTATTATAGCTGTAGATATTCATGATATCCCGTTGTTTTTACAACATGTACTCAATCTATGTAGATTGTCTGGGACGGTTGTTACCAAGCCCCTTTAGAAAATTGTAAATTAACTCATACGGAAAAGAAACATTGAGATTCCAGTATCCATTTCAACTCTTATGTTTCTGCTTATACAAGTATATAGTAAAAACATTTTAGAACTAACATCTTGTTGAACACATTTCAATACAAAACACCTCAACGCGAAATAGCCATGGGCTTAAGGAATAGTATGACTTTGGACGCCGCAGACGCGACTAATATTTAAGACGTATAGAATGTATTAAACTGTTTATGATTAGATCTGATTAAGTTTTTAAATATACAACGGTGAGGTTATTATTAGACTGTAAAGAAGCCGTTTCCGTTGAACATTCATAATATTTCCCAACATGTTACTTTGCTATAACTGCAATCCTAGTTTTTGCCATTTTGATATTTCTGAAGACTAAAAGATCCCCCCATAAAAAATCACAAAATTTCCGATTTTTTTTTGTATTGACTTCAATAAGTCAATGTTATTTTCTCAAGCCTTACTGTGCTCACTATATCACATACCACGTATCATATCCATTTAAACCTTAATTTGACCCTTCAATGACGCGGTACTTTAAAAATGTCATTGCGTCTTGTAAATGGAATATCAAACCACGATACTTTCCGATGGAAAATTGAAGTCACACTGTTGTATTTATAACAAACTGGAAAATGTCGGTAACCTGTTCTGGCTTGCATACGTCACACATATGTGGCTAGATAATTTAACGATTTCCTTTTCTGCCATTGTCAATAAACTATATCGGTAGATGTGTCTCAATATACACAAATTCTTGTTATTTGATATCTTAAAAGCAATACTGTGGTATAAACATACGCCGATTATTGATATTACATTCCGTCTTCCCCTTACAATTTGCTGACCCACCACTGACCATGAAAGTCTTGGGGATGCAATTTACCGGCAATGCGTAATTGTAACTAGACTAAAATAAGTGTCTTTGTTTCGTATGAACATGCAGAGAGTAGTCCGCATCTATGTACACTAAACAGTGTTACATCCTATACTACAAATACGCGGTGATGTCGCCAGTGTTCTGTGGGATTATGCTCAAGTCAGCCAATGGAATACATGAAGTGAATGTATTCGGGTTTGCATGCGTTATGTAAAAGATCAATTAAAGTGAAAAGCTGGGTGAAAAGCTACGCCGAGAGAGGAACGCTGATATTTTAACTTTAAATGCTGCTCAATGTCCAGCCTAGATAGAAATATCAGATTTAGGTTTAATAACAAAAGCTAACCGCAACACATAAATTAGTTGCTACATTTGAAGCCATTTAAGATATAATGGTAGGTGCTTTAGCAAGTAAAAAGAAACATACTTGTACTGTTAACGCTGTTCGGAAACAAACTCCGGATAGAACGCAATTTAACTATACCAAAACTATCATTGTTCCAACCGCAGCAATCTGGGAAATTGTGTATTCTTAATTTATTATGAATTAACTATATTTGTTTGTTCTGGCATAATATGCAATATTTATTTATGTTTCCAAATAACCTACTTTTCATACGACATCAGGATGTGAACTATCTATGTCGCAACCGTGTCATATACTTGTAAAATGATTGGTTTAAAACGGTCATCAGTGTACATATCTCGTTTCGGTATGTTTAATCGCACGTATCACAACATTCGGTGTAAAGGAGTCAGTATAAAATTTCGTTTCAGTCGTAGTGTAAGCACTTAAAGGGACTGTAAACCACGAATGACGAAAAAAGAAAAGATCTAAAATACCGTGTTTTTGTTCAAGTATGAGTTTATATTGATTACATCAGCACGACTGGTATATAACATTACTTGAACAAAGTTTATTTTTTTATTTTTACTTTATTTTTTTATTTATTTATTTTTACTGGGTTTGCATACCCAGTAAAAATAAATAAATACAAAAATAAATGATTCATCGTCACGTGGTAAACCCAGGAATGCAAATTGTGCATGCGTAGTGAATTGTATATATTTTATATATGAAATGATCAATCTTCTTGCGTTATTTATAGTGTGTATATGCTTTATAAACTTTGTGTTGGCCGTTGATANAAGCACTTAAAGGGACTGTAAACCACGTATGACGAAAAAAGACAAGTTCTCAAATACCGTATTTTTGTACAAGTATGAGTTTATATTGATAACAATAGCACGACTAGTATAAAACATAACTTGAAAAAAGTTTGTTTTTTTTATTTTTACTTTATTTTTGTATTTATTTATTTTTACTGTGTATGCATAACCAGTCAAAATAATTAAATACAAAAATAAATGATTCATCGTCACGTGGTAAACCCAGGAATGCAAATGGTGCTTGCGTAGTGAATTGTATATATTTTATATATGAAATGATCAATCTTCTTGCGTTATTTACAGTATGTATATCGTTATGTCACCTATTTTCGCGATGCAATTGTATTACCGAATATACTAAAAATATGAACTTTTTTCAAGTAATGTAATATACCAGTCGTGAAATTTTAATCAATATAAACTAATAATTGTAAAAAATTACGGTATTTTAGAACTTTTCTTATTTCGTCATTCGTGGTTTACAGTCCCGTTAAAAGTTGTTTTTTGAACATTTATATTTGGCAGGCATATTTTGCAGAATGTAATGACCTATGCAGATCTTCTAGTATAGTCATTACCAGATCATTTCTGCTATTATTGAACGGTTACACTGAACGAAGTAAATATTTGAGTTTAATAAACATGCACGTGTATTAGCTGCATAGAAACTTAAAGTCGGCTATACTCATAATGAAACGTTTCATGGTTGTCCGACTTAAATTAGACGTCACGTATGTTATTAATTAAAACACGATGCCGAAAGGTATCAAATAAATGGATTGGCCACTAAAAGAGCTCAACATAAGATAAATTATGCATAACATTGTGAAAATAAAGTGCAACATGGTGTGCAGACAAATCTATATCGACTTCCAGTGTAGATTACTACGATTTTGCATAAACCTTTTTCCGATGGTCGCTTTGATAGATTGTCATGTACCATTTAAAAATGAATACCTCTGCAGTTGAAAGACGGAAATGAAGTCTAAATACGCACATTACCAAGACATTCGTTAGTGGTTTTATAGCGTAAATACAGATATAAAAATAGGATAAGGTCAGACAGCAAAACCAAAACACTCAGACATATTATCCATCACGTAAACAACTTACTCTATATCGTCTGTAAAGTTGAACATGTACGAAATACATATGTATATGTATCATCAAACATTTAACATTGAGTCCGTTAAGGGCAAGAACTATGAAGCTACGTAAGTCACACAATAAATGACTGGGTTTGCTAGTTTATTACTAACACGCATACACTTTTTAAAAATGCGTTCATTTCGATTTATTATTTCTGTTGGGACAATTTCACTGTAGTCGATTTATAAAAGTTATTTTTTTACATTATTGTTTTTGACATTTTAAAGATACAAAGTAAATAAACACGGAATTCTGTTCAAGTCATAGTGGAAGAAATGGCATATAGTGTGTGAATCGTAAAAAACATAAATAATAAATTTTATGTCATCAACTATATACTTGATACTAGGATTTGTTTCATATAAACCCTAGCAATTTTGTAAAACTTTCCTCAAACTTATGCTACTTGACAGGTGTGTGATATGTATAAACTTTGTGTTGGCCGTTGATACCATGATTTAATATTCTAACGTGTACATACTTACAATGAAGCTTTATTTGTATGTCTTTCACCGGGAATGAGCACGTAAGTGGATTTTCAAATGAGTTAATGCAGCTAAACAATAGTATAGAGAGAACGAAGAGAAATTTAAAAACTGATTAAGATTTAAATAAACTGTACCAAGGTAGAATTAATTTGACGCGTTCTTATTTTAAAATAAACGTCAGTTGAGCAAATGGTTCTCTACTGGTATATATTGTGTACTCAGTTAAATGGCATATACTATTATAAACAATTTGCTCTACCAGTACGAAACTTGCATGTATAACAGTTTGATAGTGAATCGTGTAAATGGTGCTAAACCTACTTACGTAGTGTACACCTACTTAACGTTGATCGTGTATGGAAGGGTTTATCCGCCATTACATGCATAATGCTAAATGGCAATTGCATACTGCTTAATGGCAATTGTTTATTGCTTATTGACAACTACATTTTTATATATTACAACTTGCATTTGAATTATGTAACAATACAACTGTATTTGTGTTTCTTGCATTTGCTGTATAAACAATGCATTATGCATGCGCCTTAATGCTAATGTTTATAGAAGGGAAAATCCACAAGTCCATTCATGTTGCTAAATGACAATTGAATATTGCTTAATGACAAGTGCATATTGCTTAATTACAACTCCATGTTGACAAATTACAATTGCATGTTGATATATGACAAATGCTTTTTCTATAATGCTATTCGTTACCAACATAATGTTTGTACATTTCAACTTTACACTAATGATTACACTAGCAATTACACTAGTAATTACACTAGTAATTCAACAAGACGAAAGCAATAAGCACTAAGCATGTTGCAAGTCATGACGCAACATGAAGTTAATCCAATGCGACATGACAATTTGTAATGTGTAATTCATATAAAGCGGAGAACCAGAAATATCGGGATTATTAAACTCCAAGCTATATATCGACTTATTAAATCACTGGCTATTTCTGTCGAAATGCCCCGTCTCTGCNCTTGTTGGTTTATAATTCTTGCGAATTGTATGCGCATGTAAAATAAATTGAGGTTAACATTTGGTTAAACGTGTGTATAAAGCATGATGAAGTATCTTCATTTTTGGACATTCAATACATTTTAAACTCAAGAAAGAATGTTGGCCTACATGTGCAGACGTGACAGATAGCAAGTAAGTTTAAACCACTTCTTTAAATCCAATAATATTTTCCGATTTTCGTTAATTCAAACTTATACAATAACATAGGAAACGATAAACGTGTTATTGTTTTACATATCTTTCGCAGCTCGAGATCAAAACTTAAAAGACATGATCGAAGGAAATGCATTAAAACAAAATAGGTTTGTGGCCTCGGCCTATTTACTGTCAGTGCGGATTCTCGCATATGTCAATAGTCTATATAAATTGGATACACAACGTTTAGCATTCGATGTGTACATACCTATATAGCTGTTAATGATATATCAATATATTTGTTGAATATGTATAAAATTAAATGCGACATAATTGTTTTGTTTTAAACATGAGCCTTTATAATCACAACATAATCAACGTGCGACTAAACATAGCCACGTATGTGTTCCATACAAAGAACATTTATTTATATCTCGAACTATTTTGAAGGTCCAAACGACTTAGAAATAGCGATGTTAAACCGTATGCATTCAACCTCTTGCACGACGATAACATATGCGACGATATGGAACGATAACTCTGCTGGAAGATTGCGTTTGCATTAAACAGATCGCTGTATGCAAATCGAAAGTGGATTTATGTTTTTGTTTATAAACGTGCGTTGTTATTGTGTTCAGTAAATATGTATACGTGTGATTTAGAATTATATAGTTATATTGTAGATTCGAATAACCTTCACATACCACATAGAACAGCACAGGGGCAGACATTATAAAAGCGTACTGTCTCAGTGTATAAATTTCTTTAGAGTATGGGGAATAACGCGGGGATTTCCCGGGAAAATATGAAAACGAAACCGCAGGTGGCTAATCTATCTTTGCAAAGCAATACTATACATGTGTACTTTCCATAATAACTACACTTTTCGTGTTCTATTTCATGTAACTTATTGGTCGGATGCATACTTTCTTTTGTGTTTCATCTATGTTGGATCAATGTTGTGTTTCATAATGTTAAGTACTAAAACTGTTTCGACATCTGAGTTATTTGAAATTGAAAGTGCTGTTAATCATTTAACAAAACTAAAACTGTATCACTGTACAAATGAATGTTATCACGCATGATTAAGTCGGCTTTAAAAGCTCTTCAGAACTTGTGTTATCATGTTTGAAATACCCGACTTTATAAATAAATATTACTTGACTTGACTTGACTTGATGATTGGACTTTAAATTAAACATAAATGCATATATTAACGAGGATGTAATAACATTGATATTTTGTTTACTTGCGAAACGTACATGTATGTTTCAATTTGAATTTGTAACAAAATCAGAATGTTTCGGCAGTACACTTTACCACTGGTGATCAATAAAGCCGCCCTGACCTGAATCAAAAATAAAACTGCACACTATAATATTGAAAAAACGTTAAAAGTATTCCAAATAATAAGCAAATTCCCGTGCTAAAAGTTTTAAATTATTTTGAATATTGTTGAAACCTCAAAATAAGTGAAACAAATTTAAAACAAACAAAAAATGTGTCCGATAATTCGTTCATGTTAATTTCAGACATACGGATATTAGATTGACTACAATATTCTAACGCCGGCTAGCATTATCGATTATAATCGGACAATTTCCTGCACGGCTATATGTGGAGGTATGTATAAGATTTTCTTCGAACTATCGAAACTGTAGTTGTAGTTGGAAGTCAATAAGTAACTGTTACAGTATATTGTTAAGAAAGTCAGCCCTCCATCTGAACACATTTACAGTTGTGATTTGAACTATAGTAAGAAATGTAAACACATGGTTAAAAGTTAATGCTGATGATGTTGATGATCTTGGCCATGATGATAGCGGAACTGATAATGATGGCGTTGTGGTGAAAATGTAATGATGAATGTGGTGGTGCTTGTAGAAGTGATCATTGTGATTCTGATTATTGTGATGGTGTTTTTGATGTTTGATGATGATACTGAAGGTCGTTTTATGATTATCATGATGATGATGGTTTGATGATGATGTTTGTGATGATGTGTGTGGTGATATGGTGGACATTTTGTGGTAATAGCGATGTTGCTGACGCCGGTAGGCTCATACCGGTGGTGTAAGTGGTTAGGTGATAGAATTATTACGATGATGATGATGAAGGTGATGATGGTGGACGTAGTTGTGGTGAAAGTGATGATAATGGTAGTGGGGGCAGTGGGATAAATATGTTGGTGGAACGTTAACAATGATGACGATGTTGTGGCTGACGGTTATATGATGGTTTGGTGTAAGTGGTGACGTGATATTGCGATGATGATCATTCTGGTTGTCGTAGTAGTGCTGTTATTAATGATGATGATTGTGGTGACAGTGCGATTAATTTGGCGGTTTTTCTGTGGTGTGGATGATGATGGTAATTATAACGATGGTGGCGGAGGTGTTATGATGATAATGACGAGTGTGTTATGCTTATGTTCATGAGTCTGCTCTTTCTCTCAACACATTCGCAGTCGTGATGTTTAGTCTTGTTGGAAATCTTGTAAACGTTTGCTTCATTGATATTCAATATAATATTCTTATTATGAATAAGCAATGTGTATGGTCAATATTTTGTAGACCGTTCAACGGCTATTACATTTGAAGCTCACATATACTAGAGTTCACTAAAAACAATTAGTGGTCATCAATGCAAATGAAATCATCGTAAACAACATCGCAGACATATTTATTGGTGTGTACATGTGCACCAGATGGCCCTTGAGTAATAAAATTGGGAACAATTTAATGCTGAAAAAAAATATGAATACAATATCATTGTAGAATATTCGTATAATGTATGTGTATCCATTTATAAAAACAAGTAAATATTACTGATGAATATACATGTTTGTGTTAAATATATACGTGTACAGATGGCTGAAGGTGGTTACTGGCGTGATGAGACAGACCACGAACATGCCCCGCGTAACAGAGGCCTTTACAATCATCTCTCTCAAGTAAGTAATAACATGTGCATGTGTTGTACAAGTTCTTGTGGTTTTTAAGACTGCATTAATTGTAATGCAAAACATTGCTTTTAAGGTGGCAAGTTAACAGTTTAAGCCCCAATAACGCTCAAAAGCAAAGAACATTTCTAAAATATATCTTAAAATAGAGTAAACAATCAGTGTTCCTTATAGAAATATACAAAATGTCAACGCTAGCTGTAGTCTGGTATAATATATAATATTATATATTCAATTATAATTTCCCGCAAAAATATATATTCATACGACACATAAACACTAAATTGGTAAAAAAACATGTGTTGAAAAAGAGCATTTTGTATGTTGTTGAAATTTATTTAACAGAGCACATCTAGCGTTGAAATGTTTCTTTAAATCTTCAAACTAAAACAAATTATAAGCATGATATCCACTTGTCTTTAATATGATTTTTGCGATTTGTATTTGTACGGGTGATTTAGGTTTGAGAATTCTTGAGTTCATTACGTTTGCCCTCATCATCCA
Organism: Dreissena rostriformis; assembly: GCA_007657795.1. Lineage (NCBI taxonomy): Eukaryota > Metazoa > Mollusca > Bivalvia > Myida > Dreissenidae > Dreissena > Dreissena rostriformis. The sequence goes on from VMBQ01003313.1 coordinate 252,523, forward strand.
ATCTTAAGGTTATTATTCCTGGATGGGACCGGAATTTCAGCAATCCAGTTTTGCTCTGTAGAATGGGTTCTTATATTTTGAAATCTGGCTCTCGTGGTATTTGGCATAATTTTCAACGGTTTTAAAAGAATTGTCTGTTCTGTATGTAGGTACCGTACACTTGGAGCACCTATATTTCCGTCAGAGTGTTCTTAATTATATGTCCAGATCTTGTTAAAAAAACATAACACACGATTAAATTTAAACGAGTAAATACTGTATTTCCACATTAAAATATGACGTATAAACCTTTCATTCACCTATTCCTTTTCCAGAATTAGTTTTTAAAGATTCAATTCGTATTTCTCACCGGCGCTCCTTTTACGCACCCAAATGAATCGCACTTCATGACAACGTTTTCGTTGCGAAAACGAAAGTGCTTCCTATAAGCAGATCTCAAGATCAAGGGAGTTTTCTACTCGCTAATTATTTTTTTTATCAAAAACCTATGTTGCGGCTAAGCATTAGACTCATCTTGATAATGCGTTATAATGAGCACCAACAACATATGATTTGATCAAGGACACAGATGTATTTGCCTCTTAAAGACGCCTTCAACCACTTTATCTAGAGCTCCGCTATACTAAAAATCAAACACGAGCGTTTCTATCCACATCCGTTTTATTTTCAATCCTGTACATCTCAAGTTACCACTTAAACCAACTTCGTTACAAAGACTATTGTTTCCGGTCGTAAATGAAACGTGTATTGCTTCATACATAAGAATTTAAATCTTAATTTAAAATTAAAAATATCCCAGTTTATTTTCAAATACATGATGAGTATTAATGTGATTTTTGAATATAAATTAAATCATAGGTTATAGTTCAAATGTGTTTGTAATTAAGTCATGCAGAGGTTTGCCCAATGTCGCGCTTGATTCGTACTTTAACATATTTCAAGTACAAGATGACACTTTGTTGAATTTCTCCGTTACTCGACGTGTCTTTTATCGGATATTAAATTGTGTAAAACATCATGCATATTTTCTATCATAACAATTATGTCCAGAATATACATAAAAAATGGATAAACTTACCTCTCACACGTGACTTTTATTATTTTTCTCTGTTATCGAAGTGCCATCCGTATATCCATGTATCCGGGTAACCTGCGTTATACACTGTCGAATAACGTGTATTAATTTAATTGTTAAAAAGACGAACAATTTCAACAATTTTCCACGGATAAATTACGTTCATTGTTACGCTTTCCACCATTCGTTGCATCGCGCATGTTTGCTACATATTTATAGTGTGTTCTCTACAATTTAAATAAATTTCCCATCACTTTCAGGTCCCATGGAAACATGAGTCCATAGAAACATGTACTTTGATGATTATGCTGGGATATGGGTCTCACATCAGACAGGCACTGAGAGACGCCTACAGGGAGCAAGATAGGAGTTCATCTGCACAGCGTTCGGCAACGATGATCACTACGGGTAGCAAAGCCGAGGGACTAACGAGACTTTATGAGAGTGACAGAGATATCATGCTTGTACGAAACGATGTCATATGTCTAGAAAACGATGTTAATTATAATACACTGCCAAGGGAGATGACTGTGTTTATATTAAACACCGATTTATGCTACCACGGACATTGCATACTGTTCCTTGTAGAAAGACCTGGTGCACTAATGTCTCGTGAAGTTCGAGATGCTCTGTGTTTCAACGAAGATGGACGCTCTCTTTTGAGCAGCGACCTGTACTGGACTACTTTCAATTTAGTTGAACATGGTATACCAACAGAGGTACGGCATGAGCGTGCAGGACCTTCAATGCCAAATACAATAAATGAGGTAATTCATACAGACTGGGTCCTTTCCATGAGCTGTAACTGTCCCAGAATACTTAGAAAATGGGCTGAACGACATCGGCATTGGCCACCACCGGACGTCGTTCACAAAGTCGTATCCATGGGAGGGTTTGTAACACCTGTAGGTTTTAAGGGTAGTGAAAATAAACACGTAGAATGGAGGATATGCTTTAATACGGGGGAGAATGAACTTGTGAGCAGTCTCAATGACACACAAGTTTACATTTATGTTATATTAAAGATGGTGGTTAAGGAAGCAGTAAAGCCCGTACAAAAAGAAATTACATCATACACCGTTAAGAACATTGTATTTTGGCTTGCGGAAAACAATCCACAAGAAGTATTCAATGAAAGGACGTTGTTGCACTGGCTACGTGAAGGACTGAAGGAACTGCGATCTGCTATATTAACGGAACGCCTTTCGTATTATATGATTCCGGAGAGAAATCTTATGGCAGCGTGTGGACTGGAAGAATGCCAGAAGCGTATGTGGATACAAATGCTTACGGACATGATTGACGAAGGACCGAAAGTATTGATCAGATTACCGAAAATACGGCAAGCAATTATCTCACATCCAGAGCCTCTGCTTTGGTACCGCAAAAGAGGATTGGAACTTGAGCTGTTTTATCTGAAGTATATGGCAAGAACCACTCAGTGCAGGGATGATAATGGTGAGGTTAATTTGTCGGATGCTATACTGATGGCGATACAAAAACGTCAACGTGATATTATTAAAGAAGTCCGTCAGAGACTGTTTTTGGAAGGAAGTCGTGTTTATGATACAATAACATGTTACCAATTATTGTTTGGATGATGCATTTATCATTGTCAATGACATTACTAAACTGCATTTCAATATTGTTTACAAACGATGTTGATTGTATTTTCAATGAATCCATTAATCGTTTTCAATGACAGTATTAATACGCATTTTAATATGATGCACAAACGATACTGGCGTGATCATCATTTATTGTCAAAAACGGTATGAAGATGCATTAAATATGAGACAGGCACGAAGTTGATGTAATGTTCAATGCATGCATTTAACGTTGTTAATAACAATATTTACATGAATTTTAATATCATACATACACAATACTGGGGTAATTTTGAAATGCAGACATTAATCGTTGTTCAGGATTGTACAGAAATGCATTTTAATGTTTTGCATTAAATGTTGATGTAATTTCCAAATAAATGAATTAAATGTTTTACCGGACAGTAATAAAATACCTTGTATTTAGGTTCAAAATTTACAAAATGAACACATCAAATTTTAGGTTTATTAAAACACAATTTCAAAACGCTCGAATTTGTGTTTCGATTTGTCATTTTAAATCTGACCAGTTGATTAAATTTGTTCATCTCACAAAAAGCACAAAAATGTGTTGGATCTTTCTTAGATCGTTTATATATCATTACGCTAGTATTTTATCACCCCTCTTTCAAATGCACTATACTATCTAAAAAGCCTCCAAGGCAAAATAGCATGTACAACACGGATTTACTACCTAAAACATAAATTTAATAACTATAAATTATAAAGCTTATAATGTGAAGATATTACCTACAGAGACCACCACTATATTATATAGACCATGCTCGTTTGGCAGTTTTCAAATTATTGTCAATTATTTACGTCAATTTGTCAATTTTCGGCTGAACATTACTGATCAAATGAACCTTGTTGCAATGAAATAGTATTTTGATTATTTTGTTCATAGCATTTCTGATTTTTCTTCACAAACAATACTACATTTTACAGAGGTTTTCGTAGTTTTAACGAATTTTAATCATATCACGGATATCGCTTAACCAGCTCATACTTGTCCGCGGGGTGCTGGTTTTCCAGGATTAAGTGCAAGTACATGTGTAAGTAAAAGAAAACGGTCAAGCCTAAATCAAGTGAAGGGAGTGTCTCAAATCATAAAATCAAGACCTAACCGCACGTGTCTTAATATATAAAAAAACTTGTGTTGGATGTGTAGTCCTAAGTTTTATCAGAATAACTAGCTGACCGAAGGCAACAATCAGTGCACCAACAATCGATGTTCAAATGAGTTGGAGGACAATTAGTTCACGATGAAAAAAGATCAATACATAGTAAAATATCAATAAATCAAGTATGTTAATTTAAAGCAGATATAATAATAGTGCGAGGAATTTTATAAAAGTATTAAGTTTGTTGACTTGTTATTATTGTTAGTTTCGATAGTACAAAATGATCTTTACAAAATGAATCATTATCATATATTTTTAAGATTGATAGCTGTAACTACCAGCTTTATATTGATACTAAAAAATGTGTATTTTATATTGATTGTTTATTCAAATTGCAATATATTTTCAAAGTACGACTTTGTGTTTTTAATGAAGATTTTTATTTAATATATGGTTATTGTTTCATTGCTTTTATTTAAAATAATATATGCTTAACATGACTATTTGATTTGTACACGCATGACCATATTAATAAATTGCGCGAAAACTAAAAACAATAGTCACCATGGAAAAGCTAAAATATTTTAGACATCCGAAAATTGAAAACATATAGAGCTGTTGTTCAATCGCTCGTTCGACTTCCCGACTTCTCTGCATCATTCTTTAAAGTTATTGTTCAATCATACGTTATGGTATGAACCGATTAGCAATTAATAATTAAACAGTTCAAATATTTTAAAAGGATGTAAATTCCTCAATATTTGGCCAGGCTGACCTTGGCCTTGACCCATTCCGTCCTAAATTCAAAAGCACTCCAAATCGAATCTTTAACAGCAAGTATGATAGAATATTAATTAGTTTGTTCTTGATTATTGAACAGAAGCAAGTCTTATATTTTAATTGACAGTTACATTATACATAGTGTCTTTCTATGTAGTTTTATTTAAAAATAAATTTAGTCAAATTGAGTGGAAATCCAATATTTCAAATTACTTGTTTCTCGTATGTAAGAAAAGTTTCTAATTTTTTCTTTTAGAAAATTTGTCAATTTAAATATTGGGCATACATGTTCGAGTTTATTTTAATCTGTTTGAAACTATCTTTCCTAACAATTGTAATAAAATCATTTAAACTAAATGTCTACGTGTACAAAGGACCATGTTTTTGATAAAAAGCAACTATAGTTACCAAATTTTGTCAAAAATGCATTTAAAGAACAAACGTATTATTAGACTATAAACCGGAGATAATACAGTATTTTGCTGTCTTCGAAATGCCAAATTTAAACATTTAGTATTTTAAACATTTATATTTCATTCAAAACCACTTGATTGAGCGATGGATAGTATACATGTGTCCTCGTGATAAATAGAAGGACTAAGTTTTTGTTGTCTCATTAACAAAAACAAACAAAAACATGTGCAGTGGGTAAAAACTTGCTTTATATAGCAGCATGCATACATTCATACTTGCATTATATATAGTTGATTACCATTGCGTCGCATTCAAATGGATTTTCAATTCTTTATATATTCCAAAAAAAAGGATGCCATATTTATGTCTTAGCAAGATAAATGATAAAGCTCTGCCATGTGGTTTTGAGTGTGTCGAGCATGGCTTATGCGGTTTGGTTATCAATTTTGCAGTAAGTTGTGTATGTATTGCGAAAAATGTTCTGATGAGGCCGGTATTGGGATATTGATGCTATAGGTCACTGCCTAGATTTAGGAATGAGTTGATATGGATTCCTTATTATCTGTTTTCGACAGACACGAACAGTAGTCACATTATGCCAAAATGAACGTTACATTTTTAGTGTGTTTCGATGCATAAACTCTCCACTAAATGGTTTAAACTGTATTGTTTTAAAACAACATTGGTTGTAGCGTTACTGCAGCGGGGCGAGGTGTCAAACACGTTAAGCCACCCACCCGGTTCGTTCGTACACTGGTCAATGTTCACTTTCTGAAGGTAACTGTCAAAAACTCTGTACATTATACGTGTTTTGACAAGTCATGTAAGTTTTTATTGAACATAACAATAGTGTCCCTATAAGCCTGTAGATTGTGATAAAATCAAGTTTATTTCATAATGACATGCACAATAAGAAACTTTAGTATTAACGCCCTCTTGATTATGCATAGCTTAGTGTAAATGACTTATTACTGTCAGTGTAAGCCTTGCTCTACACATATACTAGCATTGCTTTTATAAATGGCCTGTGTTCACCCTTGTTATGAATTAAAATGAAACCGTTTTCACAACATTATTAACAAGTGCTCATTAACCGTACATGCATTTGTATTGAAGTCTTATCCATACTTAACCATATTGCTACAGTATCGTAATGGCTTTGACATTTTTCTCTGTGCATATGTATTATAAATAAAATGATATATAGTTTATACGTGTTTTAGTTTTATTTGATCCTGCCACTAAGTCACCATTTTGACACTCTGGTTTGTATCCAACCATTTAAAAGAAAAGAAAAACCGTCTCCTGTATTAATTTTTTATTTGAATTGTGATGCTAGGTGCTTGTTGTTTATATACACTTAAATTGTTTGGGTCAATGTGAGATTTGGTTCAAACCCCCGATGTATGCATTGACCGTTTCAAGGCGCGGTGACCCCAATTTATTCCATTGTGTGTGTTGTTGTGTATTTATGTGTTGTTTTAAGTACGTTTGTGATTTTTCCACACTGTTTTGGCAATTGTTTCCTTCATACCATCAATAAAGGACCAACTACTGCAATAATGTTTTTCTCATGCTGACTTAGCTGAAGTTTTACTCTGTTTATTTGTTATTGCAGAGCTTGACAAAACAAGAAAGGCTGTTGTTGTGTTATTTTTTTAGACTAAGCCGTTTCAAAATAAATCTTATTAGAATCTATTTTCCGAAGAAAATCATTACTATTTGCACAATCTTTTGTCAGATTAGTTTAGGACCAAATCTATATAAAGTCACATATATGAACGTTCCCTCGGGCCCCACAAACAATCATTACGAATTTTCTCCAAATAGTGTTTCAGACTTCTTGAAATTAACTTCAATTACAATAATATACTATGAATACGAACTCCTGTCTGAAGACCGTTAAGAGCTAATGGCATCAAAACAAATCTCATGCGTATTTCCCGCGAACAGAGAATTCGCAGCTAATTATCTGGATATCTTTTTAATATAATATATGCCATAACATAAATTTGGCTACCATATTAGGTTAAGTATTATATTAATACACTAAATATAAAATGTAAATGTAAATGCTGGCGTTTTTACGTATATAACATTGTCCTGGGCGGGTTATCTAACGTATTACAGTATTATAACATTATTGAACTCATTTTATTTTGGGTAGTACATTTTGTAATCTATGTAAATATATCGTTGACTTATTGATTGCACAGGATTGAGCGAATTGTTGAAACTTGAAACTTGGTAATTTGATGTAACGCCTATTTATATAATTATATTCAATGGCGTTGTACAAAACATAAATATGTACATACAAAGTAAAAGTGATTGATACTATTATGAAGCAATAATATTTTATTATGAGTGTTAATTGTTATTTATTAACGATATCGCTGTTTACAACGAATGCAGTATTACAAAAAAAAAAGTTTATATCGCACTGTATATAATACATTTTTCTGTTCAAACATTCATCACAAAGTGTTAAATTGTGTTATACCTTCGGAATTCTTATGTAATAATGAATCTCCATGACATAGCCTAAAGCACTGAATAAACAAATCATAGCGTAGATTATATAAGGAAAATATTTGGTGCATGTGCGAAAAAAAAAGGAAATGTATCAGGCACAGGGCATTGAACCAGATGAGTGCGATTGCCTGCGTCCTTTTCTTATTTAGATTTCTACAAACGTCATAAATACTTATGACGTCATGTAGCAAGAAATAGCGTTTCAAACAATTGAGATCGATTACATACGTGTTTGCTTAAATAGCGATATTGCTTAGCTAATGTTTGCTTAAATAGCGATATTGCTTAGCTAACATTTATACGATGAGTTGTTAAAAAATAGATTCGACAGTTACAATTTGATAAATGGAGCTAGTAAAATCTCTCATAATATATATAAAGAATCATTTCGCTTTTCATTTAAAACAATAACTATTTTGCTTAATGTAATTTCTGTTTTGTTCTTAAATAATATCAAAAATGACACTCACTTAATTTCCAATTACTAACCAAAAATATATCGTTTTAAATATACTCATGTATAACTATGTTTCTATATGCTAGATTAAACGTTGCAAGATATGAGAACTCGAAATTGTTGTGTATTCACCAATAAACAACGATCAATCGTAAATTATTTCTTAATTGCATCAGATGTAATATTACCGTAATCACAATACATCGACCTAAATACTGTGTTGTGTTCATGGATGTGTCTGTTCTATGTAGTCATGTGTTACCAATGTTATTAAATACAAATAGTAAATAGGGATGTTTAAAAGCACATACAAGATGACACAATCATAAGGAATTTATAAAGACTGAACAATATTATTTGATAAAATAAATTAATTATTTATGATACATGCTCTACTTATGTATAAACTTAATGTGACCTTTGATGTTATGTCCGAATAAATTGATGGAGCTTTAATTTGTGAAATATCTTATATATTGAATCAACAAGTATGGTTAATTTTTAAATGTGCAAATGCAGCTATATAATTCTGTAAAGTAAACTTATTTATTTGCTATACAATAAGATTATCGTTGGGAGTAGATACAATAACGAAACGTTCCAATTAAATAGAGTTTGTACCAGAAATTTACATTGAGGTAACATAAGAATGTGTTTCACTGAAAATCTGAAACAGACAAATGCGGACGCAGAATGGGTCAGATATATCCCAATGTGTCAGAACTGGAACATGAATTTACATAAAACTGTGTTTCATAGAACATATTAAGACTCCATAGAAGGAGAATAATGCCTTCCACGAAAGCGTGTACAATTAACATATTCTTCGCAGAAAATAAGAAGACAATCTGGTACACGGATGTGGTGAAAAATACATTTATCACCAATGTCCCTTACCTGCATTATTGAGTAAACCAAATCAGCATTTTGTGAAATATTAAGCGTAGCATTGTTTAAGTAGGCATATTTGTCTCAGATTAATATGTAATGGTTGGTTTACACCGCATTATATCCCATGTATAATGCGCGCTTCTGTTGGCAACGTATAACGCGAGTTGTTGATGTGGTAGACAACGCATCAAATTTTCATGTGTTTTATTAAACAAACACCAATGCACAATGACAAACATAGTTTTGGAATATACTCCTCTGTGTTAACCCAAAACTATAACATGTAAGTACATCGAACTCACGTTGTGCCGCTATAAGACTAACGGTCGTTTGGGGAAAATGGCTGCTGATGATGAAGTGCTTCATGCTAATTATGTCGTTTTGACGCAATATCTAGTCTGTTGGGAATATCGGGAAATGACGGAAAATTCTAACTATGAAACAAATGCGTCTTCCACATATTGCATAAATTATATTCGAAGAATTTCTTTTAAAAATGCAAAATGCCCAGGAGGCCTTAGTATAGTGTCATTACAACCCTGAAATAGAATATCGAACAAATGAGTATACTTTTTGAATACTTCCACAAGGGCGACCTCTATTAGCGCTGTGTATCATACTATCGATTCATTTCACATACATTATATAGAAACAAAACAAATATTGTTTTTTCAGTTGTTTATCGTCTTGAACGTAGGTTTTTATAAATGAATTACTTTTTTTCTGCATGTGATATCATTAAACAAGTTTTTAGTGTGTGTGTACCTTTAAATTAATTATGTTTGAAAAACCTTTATGTATTTTGTGTCGAAGACTCGGTTGTATAGTACATTTAACATTTTACCGACCGTTCAAACACTTATGCATGTTTATCAAACATAATCATGATTACAGTTGTACCAAACTCACCATCAGTGTCCGTGACATGACAATATTTTCTATAATTTGATGCGATGATAAACCTATATATCCGATCTCTCAAATAGTTTATCTATGATAATGCGTTGGTCGTTGATTTCAAGAAATAAGTGCCCATTATGAAAGCATTATCAACGTATTTCACGAGTTAAGTTTAATTTGTAAAGTTGTATATGTTAACAAGTTATTTTTCAGAATGATATAGTATCATAAGAAACATTTCTTTGGTGTGTTGTCGGTAAACAAATATTCCTATTTTAAGTAAAACACGTTGTAGGTGTTTGCTTTTATATATATGTTATATATTAAAATTTCGGTGTTGCTTTTGCCGAAATATTGTTCTGTGTTACAATTTAGACAAACAAATGTGAAGAATTCCATACAATTTCATATCTTAATGTATTGTGGTATTATTCACGAATATTAACAAAATTGTTACACCACTGTTGTCTTAGTATTTAGGTGAAGTGTACCTTAAAAGAATAATACACCAAAACGTTGATTTGTATTGAAGGATTTTATAACAATATTGTCAAAAGATACTCATGGTGTGATTGAAATCTGTTGAATTATATTTTGTATTATAAACAGACAGTCTTACAACACAGACTAAAAGTTAAAAAAAAACATTATATAGAAACACTGGGCGTATGAACATCATTTCCATTTTAAACGTATATCTGTGGGCAAACATAACTTATACTTAATTTAAAACAATTGCTAGTTTATTAAGCGCTGACCAACGAATGCAATACCAATGTGTCGCTTGCATCCTATATAATTGATCAAACCATTAAATTTTAGTTTAGGGCTATGGATTAAAGAGAAGTATTGACGACACAACTTGTTCAATTGAAATTTTGAGTGAGATATACTATTATCGAAAGTAGGCTTACAGTTTGGTAACTTTAACATTTCGCAGCAATAAAATTGTCATTCCATTTTTAAATTATCAATAAAGTTCGCCTGTTTAGTCATAATAAACGCAAATATGGGTTCTATTAATAGTTCAAGAAAATATCACAAACTATTTCTATCACAAATCGCCGTTACATAAACAAAACTATATAAATATAAACGCATATCCATTTGGGAATTAATTTAAAGTGGTTCGTTGCCATAACATATAATGTCTCAACTGCAATACATGTACATACTGATGAGTAGTAAAGTCGTCCCTTTTATCATTCAATCCGCCCTTTACATAATATTAAGCAGTATATCGTCAACTTCTCTGCTTTAATGCGTGTTTTGTGAGTAGTATGTCGTCCCTCTTGTACTCAATCCTTCCTTTGTAAAATTTTGATAGTAAAATGGTCTTTTCTTTCATTTAATTAAGCTCCTTACAAACTGTTAACCAGTAAATCGACCCTATATAATTCAGTCAAAGGTCAACATGTTTTCAAGTTTTAATTCGTGAACTCTTTAATTGAATCCGCATTTCACATTGTGTGAAGACCGAGAAGCAATTCGGTCCACTTTTAAACTACTCGTCCAATTCCAGAAGCGGAACGGCGGGGTTGTGATGGTAAACTTCTATGACAAGTATGTCACATTCCCGCCGCTTACGGATACACAGTCTAAAATAAGTCACGTGGCGGGTGAGTAAATGAGTCTGTATTTAAGGGAAAAAAGTAAAAACACTTCAAAACATTAATTGATTAGTTTCAATCTTCGTGTATTGTACAGTCAACTATTTCAAACGTATTCACTGATGTTCCACACACATTATTTTCATTAGGCAGCTATGTGTATTTTGGCACCAGTGATTAAATATAACGAACATTTAAAAGTCGTAATGTACGAGTTTCCATCGGATAACATATTTTCACCTTTTCAACCGATGCTGCTGGTAAGCGTAACTAATTGAGGTGGCTGGTATGTTTCGCACGACCAGCTGCACGTGTTTGGAGACGAGACTGGCGCCGCCAAGATTGACCCAAGCGCACTGAAAGGATATGATGAGGACAAGACAACAAAATAATAAGCAGGATCGGTCGGGGCCCGAAATAAAAACGACCGCGCAATTCTACTGCCAGTCTCCAAAGTGGATAGCTAGTGAATAAAATACATCAAATAAATTTGTAAAGAAAGGGAAAACAATAGGAAAATGGAACGTAAAAACACCAAATTCGTGCGATAAGATCCACGAACTGACACACGAATGAAGCGCAACCGTTGATACCTCATCGGACTAGCTGAGGTTAGGTTGCTAGACTTCGGAGAAAAATCAACATACGAAAGGCACAATATATGGTTCTGCGGGGAGCATTCTGGACATCGCCACGGGCTTGCTTTCATCGTTAGGAATGAAGTATTCAATAGCGTCATCAGTTTCACCCCAGTATCCATCAGTCTCATCTCCATCCGTATCTCAGCGGGACCTCATAACAACACCATCATTCAGGTCTACGCCTAAGTATCAGACTACGAATACGAGGGGATTAAACAGTTTTATGAAGAGTGAAAGCGCATCATAGCCAAGGTCACGAAGAAAGACATCCTCATTGCCAAAGGCGACTGGAACGCCAAGGTCGGACCAGACGCCCACAACACTGGTAAGGGACAATAAGTATATTTGGCATAGGAGAAACACACGACAGAGGGCTGAAACATCTTTTAGGTCGCAAAAAGCAACTCACTCACCATTTTCAACAGGTTGCACCCACACAAATCGTCCAGAATAGCAAAATTGCATGTTTCAAACGGGCAACCAGATCGATTTCATACTGGTGCCGCAACAAGTCAAGTCAAGCATCAACAACTCGAACACAAGAACGTCTCCTTGCGCAGACATCGACAATGACAATGCCTTAGTTCTCAACACCACCATCAATCTGAAGTTAAAGGAGAAGCGCATCACATAGAACCTTCAAATTAGATTTGAAACTGAAAGATCCAGGCTGGTGCAAGTCATCCAAAAAACTCTACGTAAACGCCAGCAATAGGCAGATGACAGACTTCTTCAGGACATTAGATATGTCTGCTCTCCTTCGTCCTCTTTAACCTTTTCATTGAGAAGATAATAAAAGCGACCTTCCAAGACCACCACAACTCCATCTCCATCTGTAGCAGACTTATTTTTTACTTGAGATTCGCTGGTGACATTGACCACATGGGTGGCACCAGCAGTGAACACCATGACCTCACAAAAACACTCTGAAAGAGCAGGAACATACGGGATGGAGGTCAGCACGGAGAAGTCGAAGATCATGGTGAATAGCACAAACAACAAAAGTGCAAACATTGGCGTGAATGGCGAGAAGCTAGAAGAGGCGACCAGTTTCAAGTACTTGGGAACAACCTTGTCCAAAAAATGGCACCAGTTCGCTGAGGTCCGAATAAGAAATACCATGGCGACCGCAGCGATGGCCAGACTGAGCAGGTTGTGGAAACGCAGCTCTATCAGCTTACCGACTAAGTACAGGCTCTACACGGTTCTTCGTAGTCTCCATCCTTCTGTGCGGATGCCAGAGATGGCCGCATCACGCGGATACCGAACGCAGGATGCAGGCCTTTAAACACAAGCGTCGCAGACTGCTCCGTATATATGGAGCACAAGATCAACGAGTACGTCCGGAAAATGATAGCAGCACTTGTAGGGGTTCAAGAACCTCTCCTGGCTACCGTCATACCGATTACACACCGATTACATCAAGAACACCATTGGGATTGACCACTTGGCCATAGGGGCGGACTACGATGGAATTCCTACGTAAGTTCTGTGTTGGTAGCTGTTTAANAAAAAAAAAAAAAAAAAAAAATATATAGATTGATTCAGATGTACTTCTAGTACGTGTTAAACTAAACAAAGGTATACCATAATCTGTAACGTACTGTAAAGACGTATCGTTTTCAATACGATCCTTACATATTTTTAATGCAGATATGCGTTTATAACTCACTCGTTCAGTTACATGTTAAAGTTCTCGTGCACCCTTAGTCTCATGGCAGGTTGCTCGTGGGTCTGGAAGACGTCTCCACCTACCCAGCCCTGTTTGCCGAGCTTGTTCGTCGGGGCTGGAGAGAACTGGATCTGCAGTAACTGGCCTGCAGAAACCTCATCCGGGTCTTCAGACAGGCGTAGAAGGTAGGTCAGGCGATGCGCCACGTGGTAGTTACAAAGAGAGTGTCAAGTGGTGTTGAACGTGATAGTTATATAGGGTTTTCAGACATCATGCGAAGGCCATGTGTATTTCAAACGGGTTAAAAGATAGACAAGGTGTCACATATGGTTGTTACAAACGGGTCTTAAGAAAATTCGAAGTGGGGTTTCATGTAAGCGAATAACATATTGAAACCAGGCCTTTAACCTAGACTTTGAATAATGTGTTTGAGTAACAAGCGGCACATACAGGAAAATAGGGGAAAATACAGTTTCTCGGACGTCATCCGCGGGCTTAAGGAGTCTGGTTTTTAGCCGACTTGCGCACACCGACATTGTCAACACCTGGAAAAAAACATCAGTTCAAAATGTGTATTAGTTGCATCACACCACTGTAGGCAAATCAAGTATTCACACAGTTTCACTATAAGTTCAGCATATATTGCCAACCATAATTCTGTTTCAAGTTTCACACGTTTTCGCGACTGTTTTGTGGTATTTCAACGTCAATCTGCATCTTTCCTGCGCATTCAAGCACATTACACACTACATACCCTGCTGCGTAATTAACCAAATAGTTGACAACAACAAAGCAAACCGGGGGTAAACTATTCAGCCAAATATACCCTATTTATTAAAAATGTATACCTTGCCAATAGGAATATTTGGCTGGTACCGTAAAGTGCTTATATACAGTGATATGTTTTACAAATTCGGGCGATATCACAGAAAACATTTGCCGTATAAACTCTAGATCCGTTTTCTTTTCGCTTAGCCTCAGTCTCAATAAATAAGATTCATTTTTGTTTCTCTCTAAGCTGATGGCGAAAGGTTTATCTCTTGGTATTCTCATAACACCAGTCTCATGTAAAATGTAACATGGCATTATTGAAATTACATATACTTTCAAATGGAAAGATTATGTGCTATCAATTCAATTGTTGTTATGGCTAGTGATATTAAACCATTATGCTAATTCCTAACTAAATGTGCTTGGATGATAAGTTTATTGATCGCCAAACAGCAATAATTCGAGCACAATTTTGCAATTCATCCCAAAACATTTACCCGCTTTTCGTTCATGGGTCCATAGGTTCGAGACGAGATGTCCTACTTGCCACCATATGAGGACATGTTACCAGAGAGCGAGAACAGTGCCGACAAATCATGTCTGACCGACTTGAACGAATGGTGACACCAAGGTCGTTGGACGCTGGGTGGTCTATGCGGCAGGCACACAGTGTATCACTAGGGTCATCGTACGCTAGATGAACCGCATTTCGCACAATTATTTGCACAGAAAAGCATTGTTCATTTTATACTGCTAGCATTGTAATTTACTCGGATCTAAGCAATTTCCTTCTTTCATCTTGCCCCACATAACTATGTTCAATTGTGATATGATGTTGGGTGTGAACATAATCTGTTTTAATCATTTTCGAAAACTCTTTACTGACATTGTTGTATTGTAGTTGGTTTTTGCATCCTTGTTTCAGTGGTCCTATGTTAACATGTCACTTGCACATATAGTTGTTTTTGCGCACATGTCTGGGAAAACGTGTTACTCACATTCGATTCACGACAGAATGCGTTCTTTCATGAACTTGATAGCATCATACAAAATGTTATATGTAACGTAGCTGCACACATGTACTATTAATGGATTGTAAATGATCATATGCAAATAACTTCCTAGTAATATTGTTAATTTAAACGTTAAAATGCTAGGTAGCCTTTTTTTTATAAATTATCCTAAAAATGACTCGAGTACTTATTTGTACTTCATGAACACTTTTTATGTCCGTGTTTCCTTTAAGTATACATTGTGCTGGCTACTAATGCACGCTTTTGGGGATAGGCTTTTCACTTGGAAAATTATCATTGCCATTCATGTTTAGTTCAATAGAAAGGTATGACACAGTACTAAGAGACCATGATTACGGTTACTTCAGGGAAGTGCATGATGATGATGTGAACAATTAAGGACATTTGCTCTTATGCATCAAACCCTTGTTGTAAAACATAAGACGAGATGAAGTAGCGTATACGTGTCTGTTAAAACATCGTTCGTCAGAAAAATATTGTTCTGGGAGTAGCTTTATTGTAAATTATAATGATGTACAACAGTTATTACTTTTATTGATGTTTTATTATATTGGTTATGCGCGTGATGCTATTGGAAATTGTCTTTATTTTACACTTAAATATATTTAATGAGTACGAGGTGTGGGCACACTAAAAGCGGGTTGAGCCTCAAATAGTTTTTCGTTAACCGCTGCAATGCGGTGACATGACAAAAGTTTTGTTCAGTTTGGTTTTTTAAACTATGTTTTTTTCCTGCCTCTTTTTGTTGGAAAATTCGTCTTTTGCCATTGAATGGTGCTCCTAGTAACAATAATTTGATATTTACCAGGATGATGAAATTTAAATTGTACAGTTGGTTCATATTTAACTGTGTTACTATGTAACTAGAATGTGCGTTTTAAATACTTGCCATGAATAGATGAAGTGTTGAATGATAAAAGACAATCTGGATGAAACACTTATATATGCATCAGATAAGTATGGATTATGTTTTAAGACTTGAATAGTATTTTAATGCAATTTGGCATAATTACATTTAGGCAATCGTTTTAAAACAACCCTATACAAAAGACCGGTGAGACATGCGATTACCAAAAAGTCTTCTCGTAGTGCCTTCGTCAGTCGAAAATAGACTTTCAAATGCTTAAACACGAGCATAATGTTCAACAATGAAATAACAATTTTGAGCGAAACTTCATAAAGAAACCGAATTAGTATACGGGCTTAAAGGCCCAGTCTCACTATGATGCCGATGGAGCCCCTGTGCGTGATCCTGGATCTACCGGGATGAACCGGGGCTCTACCGGGATGAACCGGGGCTCTACCAGGATGAACCGGGGCCTCACCAGGGACGACCGGGATGAACAGCGGACGCCCGGGGACAACCGGGGCTCAACCGGGAAAGTTTTAAAATGTTTAATACCTCCGGGATGAACCGGGAGTCACCGGGAAGGACCGGCAACGACCGGCGCGGCACCGGGAACAACCGGGAACAACCGGGACGGCACCGTAGCTCCACCGGGGCACAAACAGACCCCGGCAGAGGTACGGCAACGCCCCGATTGTCGCCGGTGGTGCCCCGGTGGAGCCCCGGTGAATGCCGACAGAGTCCCGGTATAGCTACGGTACATCGGTAAATCGGCGCTCTGTCGGGATGTCACCGGCATTCACCGGGGCTCCGCCTGGGCATTACCAGCGACGACCGGGGTTAAACCGAGGCGTTGCTGTAGCTATGCCGGGGTCTGATTCCGGTATAGTCCCGGTGAAGGCCGGTGGATTAATGGTATACCGGGGCTATGCCGGAACGCTGCCGGCTTTCACCGGGGCTCCACCTGGACATTACCGGCGACAACCGTGGCTCTGCCGGGGCTTCACCGGGTTAAACCGTAGCTAGTCCGGGATTGACCGGGACTCTGCCGGGTTGTTGACCGGCTTCAACCGGGGCGGCACCGGAAATAGTGTGACCGCGTTAATGAATAACTACACATCATCCCGGTGCTCGCCGTTCGACCGGCGTTAGCAAACCGGGATGGATTGGGGCTCTACCGGCAAAAGTGAGACTTGAGCTTAAAGGCGTTGTAAACTGCTGTAGAAAAACCAAAACTGATAACAAAACTGCTTATCTGCATGTCACGCTAAAGACTGGTTCCTTCGAAGGGACGGACTGAAAGACGGGTGAACGGATGAACGGCGGACAGACAGGGCGACAGAGATACAGAGAGACAGAGAGACAGAGAGAAAGGGAGACAGAAAGACAGACAGACAGACAGACAGACAGGCAAACAGACAGACGGACAAACAGACGGATGGACAGACCGACAGACAGACAGAGAGACAGGCATACACAGGGGCAGACAGATATAGGGGCAGGCAGACAGAGGGGCAGGCAGCTAGACAGACACAGGGGCTGGTAGAGAGAGAGAGAGGAAGGCAGGTAGGCAGGCAGGCAGGCTCACAAGCAGGCATACATACAGACAGACATTCAGGTAGACATGCTGACATACACAAACAATTAGGTGGACGGACAGTCAGGCAGGCTGACAGACAGGCGGGCATATACTTTGAATTAAAAAATACAAGAAGGAGAAACATAACCTAGATTGGTCAAACCCAAACTAAATGAACTGTTTTTAGCAGTTTTTGTGGTTTGTCCTTACCACTTTTGAAATCAGCCGAAAGCATTAGAACAAATGTTCTGAGCAAGTTTCATGATGATTGGGCAAAACCTTATTCTTTCAGAGAGTTGCACTTTAGCAATATTAGAACAACTGCCTAGCCTCCTGGTGGTCTTAATTTGTTTTGTTTTTAATTAAAACCAGGAGAGGGCTAATTTAGATAGAGGGTTCGTTTAGATACATGGTTCTAACACACGTGGTATTTGACCATCATATTTTGTTACATAACAAAAACCTTAATGCGGGCAGAGAAGTATAAGGGAAAACCCTTACCCTAAAAATGTGGACAATTCGACAGCAGGGGCATGATTTGAGAACACTTAAGATACTTGTATGGTTAAATAAAACAAATACATGTACCAAACCTCTTTGCCGTGTGGTTTTAGATGATATTTGTTTCACAGTGATCACTATATACATATAAGGGGAATTAAAACCCCAATGGGGTGCCAGCTTTTCATCCGGTGTATGCTCTAAACAAACACTAAGTAAAGGACTATCAATCGATGCCAATGCCAAACCTCTGGGCATTGTAGTTCCAGGAAAATAAGGTTTTTAAGTTTAATTTATATACATTTAGGAGAACCGAGACACCCCAGAGAAATGATTTGAACAATCTTGGTAGAGGTCCATCATATTTGTGATCAATAACATGAGTTTTGATGGAGGTACTGCGATGAAAGTGTGTGTGTATGTAGTATACATTTAGACCTAGCATGGGATTGTACATTTATTTAAACTGAATAAAAAAAACATTACATCCGGTTTTGTTGCGTCGCCATGTTTCTTGTTTGGATTGTCAATGTGATACATGTATATATCAGCATGAATTACTGATATTAAAACCAATAATTTATTGAAACACAAAACTACAAATTTAACATAATATATTTCGACTGCTTCTTTTGCAGCTGTTTCATGACGACTGCAATATTCAGTGTTGTATATGGGAGGTCGTTCTCGGTCAGAAGTTTCTTTTTAATGTGCTCAACCCTGATTCCACACACACGCCTGTCTTTCAGGGCATCATTCAGATCTGCAAATCTACAAAGTCAACTTAACTTGTTTATGGTAGCAGTGACATACATAAAAAAGCCACATTCCTTTTAGGGTAGTTTGTACAATTAAAAAACTTCCTACCATTTCGATGGGCGTAGTTTAACAATGTTTTTTTCAACATCTTTTCAAATTCTTCAGAAGTCTTAGTTCCTGGAACTGTGAGGTCATTTAGGACAATGTACATTCGCCCCCCCCCCACTATGACGCTAAGAAGCAACATATATATATATATGTAAATATGTTTTTAACAAAATGGCTGTGACGGCCCAAAGCGATCACCTGGATAATTTCAGAGACAAATACCACTATATTGTTAGGCGTTATAATTCAGGTATTTGAATACTTCTGTACATGCGTTAGGTATAAAGGGTAGTCTGAGTAGTCAAACAAATCGTTAGTGTTGTGGGACTATTAGGACTTCGATAGTTCACATGTAATCGCTAGTTTGGATTAAGTCAATGACACAACTAGATAATGTAGAGACATCAGAGTTTTCAACATTGCAAGTAAACGAAACGCACAAAAACACACCTACCACATACGGCAATAACAATAACTATTATTCTGGGTTTATTTTGTTTTATTTAACTTCAATTCGATCTTATGGTAACCGACACACTATGTAAGATTGGATTAATCGCTTAGATTCCATGAAAAGTATCATTTTGTCCATACATATTGTTTTCTAAATCACAGATTAACAATCCAGTTTTTATTTTACAATCTGTATTTTAAAATGTTATCTTATTGTGATATTCAAAGGGTCCAAATGTGAATGACTTATTCTGAAATACATGTGTTATGTCCATTGTGTGGTATCTTTCTTCGCTAACAAAGGGGTATTAACTACAGTATTTTGTTCACAAAATGACCCATTTTTGTTTGTTATGAGAACTGATTTTCATCAAAAACTGTCAAATCTCGGTAAAGCTTTGATGTAAATGTATTAATTATCTTACACAAAATGTACGTGAACACATATGTGTACACGTTTGGATGTAATTACATGTAAGAAATAAGTTGAAGCACAATTTAAACTTGAAACTTGTTTGTTTGTTTAGTGACTATTTCTACATATAAAATACATATTCAATTGCGTTGTACAATGGTCAATAAGTTTAACAAAACATAGTGTTATAATCTTAAAACTGGTAAATGACTAATATTGTTCAACAGAAATAGAATTTTCATCGCTTCTTTGATTAAACATTTACGAATAATTTGTATCTTAAAATAATTTAACATTTCACGTTGGCATTTTTCTTTAACAAGTGTTGTGAATTTACTTTAATACCGAAAACAAAATACTTAATTGCTAGCAACTGCCGATCAGTATAAACTCTGTTATCGATGAATCTGTTCGTATCTGTTCAACCACTCGATGAAATGCAGTCCCTTCGGCCGTTGGTATTGGCTGAAAGCGTGTAATTGCGGCATGGTCGTCTGAAAACCCGAAAATAAATAGACGGCGGCAAATAATAGAGATCCGGCGTAATTCAATTAGAACAAGGGCTCTTAACAACTTTTCTTCGGAACAGTAGCTGTGAGGTTGCGCGGCGTTGACACTGTTGTAACAAAACAACATGTACAAAGCAACTATGTGAGAACAGGGCTGAGCCATAGAGCATACAATGCTAGTTCAAAACATCGACGATGATGTCATTATTGACCGTATTAAGTGCGGTGATGAGTTCTATATGTATATGTGATATGCCCCCGTCATGCTTTATCCCATCAAATGAACGTGGACCAGTCGAAGCAGAGCTTACTCGCATTACTGGAATTGTCTCTACGCGGATAGGGAGCAGATTGTAAGCTTTTATTGAGTCTGTAAAGTTCCGCTTTTTTCAATCACCTTAGACAAAAATTAACCCCCATTAAAAAATGACTTGAACACTTTAGTCCGTAAAATATCACCCTCGGATCGTTTTTTTGTAAAGCATCAATAGGTGTTCAGATTGCGTCTTCGGAAACGTAACACGATTACATTCATGGTCTTAAGACCTTAAACGGAAATACATAACTTTGGCAGACACCATATAAGGAGACGGCCACTTTTAATTACGTAAGTAAGGAAGCCTACCGTTGATATTTGAATGGAAAATAATATTTCTTAACATTCATTAAACACGTTTGACTGACATAACTTCAAGCTATAGCTATTAGCAAATTAACCTTAATGTATAAATAGTTTTTACAAACTTACATTCTTAAAAGAACATTAGTTGTAAATAATTGAAATACTAAGTTTCAGCGATAGACAATTTCTTCTGTTTAAAATATGTATGTGTTGTAGCAAATCAAAATGAGCTATAGCATAAATAGTGTAGTGTTTCGCTCGCCGTATTTTACTGTAGCTTGACAATTGTAACGTGCTAGTTTTGAACATACATCATTGTTCTTACATTTTGGGTAAAAAGTAAATACCGGTATAGTGAATGGAAAAATGACAACATATAAAACCAACTTGGGGATATTCCTTTATGTATTTCATTGTTCAAAACCAAAAAAATAAGGTTTGTCGCTCCCGACACCTCATTAGAAGAGTTGTTGCATTCAATGTATATGGGTGGTTCCGTTTCTGTGTGCAGTTCATTTGCTGGGTCACGTTTTGTTCTCTATTTGAAAATAAATATTATTAGGCTCAAGTTCGGCGAAATTACGATGTTAGAACTTCATTTGTTGTGATGTCGTGTTGTTGTTTGTAAATAAAGATATGTATATTGCCATTTCGATAAAATATAAATGAAAAAAAAAACTAATTCATCATTTAAATTCAATTTTAAACATTGTTTGACTATTTGATTTAGTTTAAACCTGTTATTTCAGCTCGATTGCATCGAAAGCCTAAAGCTTATTTGAAACGCTCTCGAGAACGTTTTCTTTGACTAAAACCAGTACATGGTGTATATGGGGGAGATCTAAAGAACGCTCACACATTGGGGATCGAACCCGTGACCTCCAGCTAGGCGGACACCATATCTACAACCCACGG
The DNA here is from genome assembly GCA_007657795.1 of Dreissena rostriformis. Lineage (NCBI taxonomy): Eukaryota > Metazoa > Mollusca > Bivalvia > Myida > Dreissenidae > Dreissena > Dreissena rostriformis. Next base: position 274,742 of record VMBQ01003313.1, read on the forward strand.
CGACCTATTTGAGTTGACATTTTATTTAATTATTTGTATTATTCATCAAATCATCATATTTACAATCTGGACGCAAAGACTAAAACGTTTGGATAACGTTTTTGTTCTTTGTGAACGACATTATGATTTTGATTTTACTTTTAATCGTTATGAAACATTTAATTTTTATATGTGTTCAACATATTGTATCATACAGCTTACAGAAACGTCTTATTTTGTAAACGATAAGAGCACATCATCAGCCACCCAATATTAACTATTTGCCCAATGTTGGTAAAAGTTCATCTTACCTTTAATCTTATTGTCATTCAACTGTTCAAGATTGGTGAAGATTAGTTGAAAAGTGATGTTTCTATCCTAACATGTCCATTTTTGTATTCTTCTTTACGAACAAGGGCAATAACCCAATTGTTTGTGTCATAAGTTTGCCCATTATTGGGTTTCTGCTGAATTATGGTGGCAATAAACGCAGTAAACGATTTTATTAAAAACAATTGTGTGCAGAAATAAAGAAAATTGTTCTCGCTAAAATGGGAAATAACTCTATTTTTCTAAGACGATCGGGTCAACTAACATTCCGAACCGAGATTTCATGGTCAGACACACACGGTTTGGATAATATTTCATCAGAAAACTCGATTGCGATAACGGTTCTCATGTTTTATTATTATACGGGCGAGGTATTACCTTTTACCAAAAGCCCATCACGCATTTCGACCTGTGATTGTTCAAATGAGTTCAAGTTGTTTACAACTTGTACACAACTGGTAGAAGATTTGACAGGTTTATGTCTGTCCATTTCATCGTTTTATATCACGGCCTGGATATGTCAAGAGAAACCCTAAGGCTTAGTTGCATCATAATAAGGTCATAAGTGATAAGTCTTTAGTGTTAAAAAGGTTTGTCTAAGGTTGACCGGATGACATTGTTTTAAACCCTATTGGACCCCAATTCAAACCTGATCTCGATCAGTAAATGTACACATCCTGGTCAAGATTAATCAATAACAAGCCAAATATAGATTCTCTAGAGTGAATAATTTTTTTTTTTCAACATTTCCAAGAGGGATAATTTTGTTTTAAATCCTATGTAAAACGTACTTAGTATTGTCAATCAAATTGTCAAGACAAATATTCCGGAAAGAATCACCAAGATTGAGCAAAACAATCAAAGGTTGTGACAAAAAAATTGAGGCCCGTTAAGTTGTAACAGGCGTTTTCTTAATTTGACCTATTCAACTAGTTTTTACTATATGAACACAATAGAAACGTGACTGTGAATGTTTGGAGACAAATATTAATCAAGAAATTATACATTTTGTTTCGCGCGTTGTTACAAAGTGTTTCTGAGATAAAACTCGGTAACATTGGTTTTTCCTCCACTAATTCCAATTTCAAACTTGGCAAAGGTACTCTTAATGTTTATTAAGATTGCATAATAAATCTGCCCAAATTTCACTTATATGACGGTTTAAGTTTATGATTGGAATAGTGTTAGTATATGTAACCAAATAATTTTGGTGGGCTACAACAAACTATGACTTGTATCCACATGCCCACTGCTGATTGAAGTTGTTTTACTATATATTTATCTTGGTTTAAGCTTTCCTTATTTACGATAGGGCTTTAGTATATAATTCTGATTGTTCTTTATATTCTTTGAACACAAATTGCATAATGGTCATAATTATGCGTATAAATGCCGCTAAAACAGTAAAAATGTATTGAATATGCTTAACATAAACAATATGAACATATTGTGAGGCTTTTTCTAAAATGAGATAATGTCAGCTGGAGCAATTTTTTACCAAGGGGTGGCATGTAAAAAATGCCAATACGAGTTTTATCACACGACAAAAGGTCCGCGAAGATTCAAAAACAATATTTTATTTAAAGAAGATTATGTTAAGATCAAAATAAAACATATTTGTGATTATGACCATTAATTTGTGATACCTTAAGTCGATAGTATGCATATTTCTCACATCACACCGCTGTAAAAATATATAATCGAACATAATTCTGATTAAAATGTTTATTTACTTACGAAGTTTTTATCAATAGAATTATACAATTTACACATTATGTTTAACTACCGTATTTGTAATAAAATGTTCAATACTAACTATAAATATTTGAAATAAGGTACAGAACCTTCCATGACATTACATTAGAATTATCTCATCGACATGCAACATTTTGTTATATACAATACACGAAATTATATACAGTGAACATTATTCAAATCAAACACGTTCGACATGAAGAAACATAGCAGTTCCACGAATTATCAACATAAATATACTTTAACATTCTGTCAAAATGGTATAATCTTTATTAAATCGATATAATTTGAACATTAACAAAATACGAAGAGGTGTAAGAAATTAGATCTGAATTTTGAAAACACATAACTGTGTATGTATTTTTATGTGCATTTTATGCGAATACCATTTCGAAGATTGTCTTTTATTGATTGTTTGAAACAGATTAAGAAACACATGCTTCAAAAGGAGTTTTACTTTCGTTTTTTACATACATTCTCGAAATGATTAGCTTGACTTTAAATCGCCCACCAATTTAGTTCTTCATTGATGACAACAACTCTTTATAGACCAAATGAAATATACTTTTAAACCATATTGTCATGTTGTCATTTTCCAAATCTGTTATGTTGTAGCTTTAAAACGTTGAAAAAGTATTTCTCTCACTGGAATAACACTATGGGCTACTCAATAAGGGGTAGTTACAGGAGCTAAAGCACCAGCTTAGTAGAGGTCCCGATGTAAGATGTCCAATTCCTCTATAATTTTATATAAAAACTTCAAATTGAGCCAAAAGTAAAGTCAAGAGTTTGCTATTACAGACCCCCAAACAATGCCTTTGCTTAAAAACCATTATTAGATCTAAGGATTAAAGAAATATACGAGGTGTTTCATTTGATATGTAAAAAAATAACTCGATGCTAATCACAGGTCGATGTCATAACAATATCTTTTAAGTGGCTACTTTTAATTTGAGTGTTACCCGCCTCCCGGAAAGTCTCCCACTGTTGTCTCAAGTTTGCAAAAAATGAAAACTGTAAAACTGGCGATTTCTTTGTCAATATAAATGTGTTTTTTTTACACTCATGTCGAAAACAGATTATTATAACGAGTGTCTTTTAATGAAAACAAGTCCTGCAGTCAATCATGATGTTTTTAGAGCCCATACTTGCAACCAACTTTACACCTTAACCGGCATAAAGGTAAGCATAACGTATCACGGCGAAACGTTCAAAAGAGAAATCAAATTTGCGATTGCAATTTGCGATACTTTGGGTATGATCCAGGTTTGTTTACAAATGACTTCGATGGCTTCAAAAGTTATGCACTCAATCCGCATATTAATTATTTAACGTTGAAGGCGGTTCATCATCGTCTTAATATGTTTCACACGTTCATGTTAAAGGGACTTATGAATATGTTTACTTAAAAATCGAAATGTTTGTGATATTCTTAACTTAATATAATTGTAAGAAATGAGATAAAAAAAATCATCATTTTACCAAACTGTGAACAAGTCCCTTTAAGTTTTCCGCACATTTCCTTTCAACAATACAGATGTATTTATAACGCTACTGACAACGTCAAATATAGATTATCGTAAAACAATTTACCAAGTATATCTTGATCAAATACAATGTAAATATACATTTTTAAATTAATACTGGAATAATACAGCAGTAATCTTTTCAGCAGAAGACTGACATATATTAACACTGTGTAATTTTATCTGGGTGTTAGTGTTAATTGTTAAGGTCCAGTGTAAGCGTCTCTTCTTGTCCACTTTCCAGGTTCTTGTCAACAATCAGTAGCTCAGTGTCTCCGAACATGAATGAAGTCTCAAAATAGTGTGTTTTCCGTGGAATGTCCTCGTTGTGGATAACGTGCAGTTCACCGAGAAGCTCACATCCAGGATCTGTTGTGTACGACGGCTCCGTCTCTTTTGTCCTGAATATTTTAATAGTAGAGAATTGGTTTGTAGTACAAGTTTCATGAGACACCTTGGTATTCAATCCTACTTCTTCATTTATTCTTACAAATATTTTGAAAATGCTACATACTACCCATTCACCACGTATTAGTACTTTCTTTTCCTTTGGGTATTTAGACTCGTCATATGAACAAGAAATGTTTATCCCATACGTATAGTCCATAACCCTAGATGATATAATATCAGGCTTGTGTCCGAACATCACGGCTCCCTTCAGCACGGCCAGACCCGCCTCACCAGGAACTATGAGACGTCTTTCCGGAACTGCTTCCTGTATCCTCTGCTGGACGTATGGACTCTCCGCAAATCCACCCACTAAGATTACAAGACCTACGTCTTTCATTCGTTCTTCCTTCAGAACACTGCTGATGTGATTCACTATATCAGAGACCGGATCTGCGAACCAGCTTTCCATGATACATGAGTGAACACCAAGTTTATCTCTACCTCTAGAAAATACTTTGTCACCGTATTCTAATGATGCCAGTCGGTCTGATAACGACTTTTCAAAATACTCCTCAGCCTTTTCCTTAAGTATCAATGGAATGCGAAATGTGATGTCGGCTTGAGAATCGAACTGAAAGTTCCTCTTCTTCACCTCAAAGTCACGAATCATATCGAAGAAATCGTACATTTCGTTACTTTGCAAAGCAGTTATTGCCTCTGTCCCAAAGACGTCTGCCATAAACGTTGTGAAGTTTGCATCGACATATATTCCGCCCCACGGCCCGCCGNGTAGTAGTAGTAATAGTAGTAGTAGTTGTAGTCGCGGTAGTCGCGGTATCAGTACCTCCTATGTCGACGACCATGAACTTTTGTCCCGCTAACGTGTGACCGAGGGCCTCACAACTGACCGCGGCCGCCTCGGGCTCCAGGGCCAATTTTAGACGGTCGCCATCGATACCAGCCTAAATATAGAAGAACATTGTTGGACATGATGCTTTATGTTTACATTTGTGTTTCAAAACAGTTATGACATAAGTCGTATTATCATTTCAATTTGGATTGACGCTAAGCACAGGAACATGGATAAATTGTTGAAAACTGGTTAATATACTGTTCTCTACCTCAATAACTGCTTCTCTCATAAACTGTTTTGCAGCTATGCCCCAGATAGCTGGTACGGTAACTATGTATCTGATATCAGTTTCTTTTATCCCAATTTTACTTATATTCAATGCCTCCAGCAGGTGTTTCTGTAGATACTTAATCGACATCGCAAATATCGACCTGGCTGGGAAAGGTTTACCTTCCAAATCTTCAACTGCTACTGAACGGGAAATGCGCTGAAACATGACAACAATATAATGCGACAGCTATGCAAAGATATAGGTGTAATATAATCACTGCCGTTATACCACAATACATAATTATGCAGTCGATATTGACAACATTTGTATTTTCCTGATAAAAATACCTATTGTACAATACTGGCCATTCGTTACAAGTGTTCAATAAAGACGATGGTGCGCCAGGAATAACAGTAATATGCGATATACCTGATTGTGAAGAATCATCTTAAATCTTCTAAACAGTCTCCAACCATGGTGTTTTCCGGCTTCTGACAAAGACGAATATTTGTCCTCGGCATCGAACCCAAAAGAGTCGAACTCACCATTCTGATTGAGAAGAACACTTGTTGGTGTTTTAAGTGAGATGAGTTTACCAGAGCCAGCAGTCCAACTCTTGTTAGTTATAACGTCATTTGGAGAGCTTTTTAAGGAGAACGCATATCCGCTGTACGTGGTTCCGAAGTCAAACGCTGCCACAATCAGGGATTGTCTTCCGATAGCTTCATCTTTATCTAAATATATAATATTCCACATGGTATTATCTTATTATTCTCGTACCAATCGCATTTCGTTTTTTTGTTCGAATTACGTCGTCGACATTTCGACAGGAAACAATATTTTGTAACTACATGTATTGGTAAAATTAGATATGTAATTCTTGTTTGAAAAAATAAAAAGTTGTGATCATACCATATTTGAATTAATGTCATTCGCCTAAACTAAATTGCTGATTGAGTCCATAAAATATGTGCTGCAAAGGTGAACTCGTTTTAGATCGTAAATTTATGCATTCATATCTTATAACAGCAGAATCTTCTTAGTAACATACACGTTTTAATGTTACTAAATTATATTGTTTGAGATTGATTTCCCCAAATTTATAACATAGGTATTACTCGTCTTTTGTCTGATATAATCAACAACACAAAATAATATGTTTTATTTAAACTGTAACAAAAAAAGATAACATAACATATGTGAACCCGATAAAGTTTATACATTTATTTGATATCCGCACAAGCCAATGTATATTTATCCAGTGACGCATTATGCAAATCTGCCAGTGACACAACGTGGATAATATTGCATATCAATCAATTGGGATACTTTTCCGATTTGGCAATAGGGATACCCTTCCAATCAAGCGTTGTTTCGATGGCGAATATTTACCGTACTGCGACGTCAACATGAATATCTATTTACAACGCATGTGTAACTAAGCTTTTCGTTATGTAACTAAAACAATCTTTCTGTACCGCCACAGGGATAAACGTTTCGTAAACCAAATTGTGTGTATATAAGTGAAGTACTAGAGAGAGCATACTAGTTAATAAATACAGAAACTTATATGTTTAAGCAGTGACTGACCCCTTGAGGAGTATTTCAACTCAGTGGCTTGATATTACAGACCTTACTTATCATGGTTTACCTCACTGCTTCCTCTGCATCAGAATATGATCATCTCTGATAAGGGTCGCTGTACTTTGACCACAGTGGAGATCAAATAAACAGGGGTATAATAAATGGGATAATACATTGGATTTTTAGGGGTTTGAACAAGACTTAAACTAGGCCCTCAAATTTAAAAGGGAACTTCATGCATAATCTTGAAATGACGCCACATATATAACTATTTTCTAAGATATCAAGGATAACATAATTTGACGTCATCAAATATATAACCATTCAGCGATGTCACAGGAACAATCATCAAATGACGCAATATGGATATAATTTACACATTTAAACATTTTGTTTAATTTCACTGAGATACTTTTGTTAGTTAAAAAGCTGTACTTTCAAAATTTTATGCAACGTTATGACATCATACATTTGCAACCAAGTCTATTCAAAATGTTGATATGTTAACAAATAAATGGTATTTTCCGAGCGGTTACTTTAGTACAGCTCAGGTACACAGTATGCTACCACAGTATGCATGTTTTCGGAAATTTCTTATATCGTCCGTAATGAGTATCAAGACAATCTATTATATTTATGCATTAAACTTCCATAAACCTAGTATTAAATACGACCGTTATAATGTAATTCTTATTCATGCGGTGATTACATTAAATCGTTTTCCCCATGTTAGGTTTCCATAATAGTTACGTATAAACTCATACTTGGTCAAGTGACTAGTCAACGATGTGTGACATGATTGTCAAAGATTATCTTAATTTCTGCCTCCACCTATGCATCCTTGTTTATTATCAAGCGATAACACCACTGCAACACATTACTGTCTTCATTTTTTATTTCGAAATTCAGTTTTAACCGGACAAAACTTTGATCAAGCGTTTATGTTTGGCTTAAATATTATTATTAAACATTTGACATTTAAATGTGACATTCTTTTTGTTGTATTTTATTTTATTTTCAATCGTAGTATTGGTACTCAAACAAAATACTCGGAGTAAATGCGTTTGACGTCATCACGAGAGTCTCGTTCTTAATGTAAACACAATCGTCTCTATAAGATCCCTATCGATACTAGGTTACCTTACAATACTGGTACCTGCACGGAATAAAAACAATTTGTTTACAAACAGCTAGCATGCAGAGTAAAGTGTTCTTGCTACAACGCAGCAACAGCTAGTAGGGATGCTTCACATAGTTATTAGTTTAACAGTTGATACTAACTTATACAAACTAACATGTCTTCCAAGAGGAACGTTAAACGGGGTCGCTGGGAGTCTTTAAAGAACCAGAGGCGCCTCTTGAATCGGGGCGTTTCCTGTACCACTTCTAACACCTCTCTTGGGGCGGGAGCACTTAATTACTACTCAAATGCAGTATACACAATGTACCATTAATTGAAATATATCAATCATGCATTATTCTAAAAATCAGAATAGAAGTACATGTATATGCAAAACCATAACCAAGGCAGATACATGGCATGTCACAATATTGATTGTCACTAACATACTCGTTGATCATGACATCAGCTATATAGGAATTATATTTTGAAATCTTACAAAACTGTATCTTAAATATCAACGTTGAGGTGTTTATTTGTAAGTAGGTCAGTTTTAATGCACATCAGCCTGTCGATAACACTATGTACCGACTAGCTTAATGTGCTCTGTTTATAATACATTGTGTTCAATCGCTTTATCCATGCATTTATAGGCTTATTTTATTTTGTTATGCTTTGGATTTCAAGAGCTGTTTGTTTTATTATATTTATTTAAGGTTGCTCTGATGTGTTGCATGTAAAGTTTTCCTTTGTAGTAATCTGATAGACGAAAGTAGTATTACTAAAATAAAGAATATGTTGGAAAAAAATGTCTACAATTTCATTTTAAAGTACAATATCGTTAATCCAAAAAAAGTCTCTTCTGGCAAACAAATTCAGGATTAAATTACCAAAATGCCTAGTTTCAAAAGTATGCGGGATTATGTATTCGTATAAGTGCTTTGTTTTTGCTTATATTCGTACACCTGTTTTCTCCTATTTGTTTCGGCTAATTTTCTACGAATCGCGCCTTGAACATTTTTTTTTTAGTTTTTAGACCCCTTGAACGATGTTCATATGGGTTAAAGAGTAATACCGATATACACTCTTTGTTTGTCTGTATATAACAAGCCGTTTTGTTTTCATTTGTTCGTGTATATGTCTGATATTTTAGTATTTTATTGTTTGTTGATGTTCTTTCCTATTTTTCCACCTAACCGCTTTCTTAACGCTCTAACACTTTTTTTCATCTTTATATATGCACATACTAAAAAAAATTGGTTACAAACAGCAAGCATGCAACGTTACATGTGTTTGCTAGAACGCAACCACAACTAGTAGGATTACTGCACATAGTTATTGTGTTCCAATGTTGATACTAACTTATTCCAACCAACATGTCTTCCACGAGGGCGTTTAAATGGGGGCGCCGTGCATCGGTGCTTTACACCGGAAACTTTAAAGAACCAGGGGAGCCTCTGTAATCGCTACGTTTCCTGTATCCTGCTCGAACCCCCATTTACACCTCTCTAGGGGCGGAGAGCACATACTCACTTCTCAAAAACAGTACAAAAATTGTACCATTCATAAATACATATTTAGTAGTACCTTAATCATGTTGTATTCTTAAATCATTAGAATCAAAATAATCATGTGCTAAACCTTTACATAAATACTATGTAATCCTGCAACTTCTACAAAGTGAAAGTAAACAACAATTTAAAAGATTGTGCAACCTGTTGTGACGGGCAGGATGAAGGGGGGTGTGCGATTGCTTGTTTCATTATTTTCGCGTTTGTAAGATCGGGGCAGTGCCGGGTGTGCGCTTGGACCGTGTTCGGCTTTGTCGGCGTTCTTGGTCTTGTTGAGGGACGATCGGTCCGACGGGCTGGTAACTGAAACAAGACGACATATACTTTTATGACTGACTCACACACATGTACTATCTTCTCTTTTTCCACTCCAGACTATACCATACAATATAGACATTACCGGGTGCAAGGCAAAATATAATCCGTCAAAACAAAGTAATAGCGTAATCACATATTCGACGTCCAAATTACCATACATAACAAATTTAAGGTAATGCTTGCAATATAAAATATCGCATGGCTCCTTTGCATGTTTGGCATCATAATAACTTCTCTGAAAATATCTATCATACGTATAAATTAACACCCTTTACAAAAAAACAACGTATCTGACAGACACATGAATCTAAGGTAAACATTGTCAAAGTTGTACACATGTTTGTGTTTACGAAATACACACAATAATAACATTTTTAGCAAGTTATTCACTAGTATACTCAACGAACGCTTACAAAAACTGGGCTTCTGCTAATGAAATATGAACTGACGCACAGTTCGGTTTCAAGACGGGCTATAGTACAGTCGACGCCATAGTTGTCCTTCAATCATTAATTGATTTTTTTAGAATGTAGATACCCGATGTATAAATATCGATATTTACGAGTAGTTAAATATTTCTTTAAATTGTTCAACGAACACTCGTCCAACTGTTTTTTAAGCAATGTTATGTGTAGACAATGTAAAGAAGCATTTGATAACCCCCACTCCATGTCATGGGCATCAAACGTTCGGAAAGTTTTCCAACAATCAGGTTTTAATGACGTGTGGTTATATTCAGAATCTGTTAAGGTTAATATATATATTGTAATGTTTCGCAATATATCACAAGATTTGTTTATTTCTAAATGGCGAACTGATGTAAATGACACTTCATCACTATATCTCTACAAGGAATTGAAACCCATTTTCTGACAGATCCATTTACTTAGACATGTTCTATTTATAGAAACTGGTAGGCACCAACACATTCCAAGGAATGAAAGAATATGCAAATTGTGTACACTTCATAAAATCGAAGATGAGTACCATTTTGATCTAATATTTCCTTATATGATACTTTTAGAAATATATTTATACCTGATGTTAACAAAAGAAGACAAAGTATGTTTAAATGTTTACATTTGTCAAATGAGACCAGAAAATCTATATTGATACGTCTAGCTACTATCGGTAATAAAGCTGTTAAACTTAGAGCCGCAAATATATAGCTTTATGAAAGAATATCTGTGTTTTTTTTTCAATTGAAATTGTGTTTATACTTTATAATTGCATAATTGTTTTCTCAATCAATAACGAATTTTAAACAAGAGCACCGCCTAGCGGGTGCAGACCGCTCATCTATTTGTCAAAGTATGAATCAAATCTGATCATAAATAAAGAAGTTATGGCAATTTTAGCAAAATTGTGGGTGTGTGGTCATTTTTTTTTTTTTTTGTGGGGGGATTCTTGGTAGGGATGTTGGACAGTCTTTCAAAAAAAAAAAAATC